>SZYD01001766.1:0-38093 GCA_009363875.1 Mikania micrantha | reverse complement strand
AGATTTTGTGTGGTAGATATGCTTTCCGGATTAACAATCTTTAAACATTAAAGAGGATTAGTTTGTTAAGCAATGCGCACAAGGTGTTTTGATCAAAGGCCTACAATTTAGGTTGCGAAAATGTTCATTAATTGGTTCAAAACAATAGTACATGCTACGTGGCGGTGATAACCGTTTCAAATGGTCTAGAATGAATGCGAGCATGTGTTATGTTCATTGAATGTAGTTGTATGTGTGTAATACTCTAGATATTTGTGGAGAATGTCAAGGTGTCCAAGACACGGGAAAGAACAAGTTGAATTTGGTGTAGGATGTATGACTACTTAATTGATGTCTTTTGTACTCGGTGAACGTTATCAGTTAGTTGCATAAATGTCAATGTATGTGACGATGCGTTGTTTAGATATATGGTTATGATATCGACAATGCATGAGGAACTTGCGTTGATAAGGCAATGTATATATAAGCTCACAAATAGTGGCTGCTGAGTGTTAAATTCAACGTGGACAAACTAGTACGGGTTTTTTTTGTTCTTGTCTATGTGATGTTATAATTGCATAACTAGATATGGAGTCATTATGTTTGAGAAAAATTGAGACCAGGAATTTGATGGCGACCCACATTCGCGTAGAAGTGTATATATAAGACCATGAACAACTTAGGTTTAACCGAAATTCCAAATTGGGTGTATGTGTGCATTAGAAAATCATAAAAACTATGAATGTGAGCATGATTTAAACACCAAACCACATGATTTTGATATGTAAATTCGTTGAGGTGCGGTATGGGGTGTTGGGAGACAATATGGGTTTTGGTGTAAAGCAGCGTATGAATATGTGAATAGGTGGTAAAGTGTTTTAAAATTACTTTTTTGATACGCTTATGTAGTAATTTAACTTATCTTTAATGAAAAAGGAAATTTTGGTCATACAGGAGTCACAAGTGCGATTAACAATTCTTTAAACATCAAAGAGGATTGGTTTATTATGTTATGCTCACAAGGATCAAAGGCCTAAATTTGGTGTTACAAGAATATAATGGTTAATTGGTGCATTACCATCAGTACACGCTAAGTTGCGGTGATAACAGGTCAAAAGGTCTAGAATGAAGGCGAACATGTGTTATGTGTAGTTAATGTAGTTCTATGTGTGTAATAAATATAGGTAGGTGTGGTGAACATCAAGGAACAAGTCAGAGACCCGGGAAAGAACAAGTTGACTTTGGTGGTGATCTTATGGGCTAAGGTGAGTTACCTTCTCAACTTAATTTGCAACCACAAGTCATGTTAGTGTTGGTAGGCTGGAGGTGGATGTATGACAACTTAATTGATGTCTTGTGTACCGGGTCAATGTTATGAGTTAGTTGCATACATGTCAATGTATGTAGCCGACGCACGTTTAGATATACTGGTTTTTAAATCGACAATACACGAGGAATACATTTTTTAGGAAATGTATATAGAAGACCACGTATAGTGGCAACTTGAGTGTTTAAATTGAATGGAGTAATTAGTACGAGTTTGGTTGTCTATATGTTGTTATGAGTATATAATTTAATATGGTGTCATTTATGTTTTTGAGAATAATTGGGATTTCGAATTTGATGGGGATCCACATTCATGGAAGTATATGTAAGACCATGAAAAATTTAGGTTTTTTGTGTGGCAATTTGACTAATCTTTAATGAAAAATGAAGATTTTGTGTTGTAGATATGTTTGTCGGATTAACAATTCTTTAAACATTAAAGAGGATTAGTTTGTTAAGCAATGCGCACAAGGTGTTTGATCAAAGGCCTAAATTTAGGTTTGCGAAAATGTCATTAATTGGTTCAAAACCAATAGTACATGCTACGTGGCGGTGATAACCGTTCAAATGGTCTAGAATGAATGCGAGCATGTGTTATGTTCATTGAATGTAGTTGTATGTGTGTAATACATCTAGATAGTTGTGGAGAATGTCAAGGTGTCCAAGACACGGTAAAGAACAAGTTGAATTTGGTGTAGGATGTATGACTACTTAATTGATGTCTTGTGTACTCGGTGAACGTTATGAGTTAGTTGCATAAATGTCAATGTATGTAGACGATGCGTTGTTTAGATATATTGGTTATGATATCGACAATGCATGAGGAACTTGCGTTGATAAGGCAATGTATATATAAGCTCACAAATAGTGGCTGCTTGAGTGTTTAAATTCAACGTGGACAAACTAGTACGGGTTTTTTTTTGTTCTTGTCTATGTGATGTTATAATTGCATAACTAGATATGGAGTCATTATATGTTTGAGAAAAATTGAGACCAGGAATTTGATGGCGACCCACATTCGCGTAGAAGTGTATATATAAGACCATGAACAACTTAGGTTTAACCGAAATTCCAAATTGGGTGTATGTGTGCATTAGAAATCATAAAACAATGAATGTGAGCATGATTTAAACACCAAACCACATGATTTTGATATGTAAATTTGTTGAGGTGCGGTATGGGTGTTGGGAGACAATATGGGTTTTGTGTAAAGCAGCGTATGAATATGTGAATAGGTGGTAAAGTGTTTTAAAATTACTTTTTTGATACGCTTATGTAGTAATTTAACTTATCTTTAATGAAAAAGGAAAATTTTGGTCATACAGGAGTCACAAGTGCGATTAACAATTCTTTAAACATCAAAGAGGATTGGTTTATTATGTTATGCTCACAAGGATCAAAGGCCTAAATTTGGTGTTTACAAGAATATAATGGTTAATTGGTGCATTACCATCAGTACACGCTAAGTTGCGGTGATAACAGGTCAAAAGGTCTAGAATGAAGGCGAACATGTGTTATGTGTAGTTAATGTAGTTCTATGTGTGTAATAAATATAGGTAGGTGTGGTGAACGTCAAGGAACAAGTCAGAGACCCGGGAAAGAACAAGTTGACTTTGGTGGTGATCTTATGGGCTAAGGTGAGTTACCTTCTCAACTTAATTTGCAACCACAAGTCATGTTAGTGTTGGTAGGCTGGAGGTGGATGTGTGACAACTTAATTGATGTCTTGTGTACCGGGTCAATGTTATGAGTTAGTTGCATACATGTCAATGTATGTAGCCGACGCACGTTTAGATATACTGGTTTTTAAATCGACAATACACGAGGAATACATGTTTTTAAGGAAATGTATATAGAAGACCACGTATAGTGGCAACTTGAGTGTTTAAATTGAATGGGGAGTAATTAGTACGAGTTTGGTTGTCTATATGTTGTTATAAGTATATAATTTAATATGGTGTCATTTATGTTTTTGAGAATAATTGGGATTTCGAATTTGATGGGGATCCACATTCATGGAAGTATATGTAAGACCATGAAAAATTTAGGTTTTTTGTGTGGCAATTTGACTAATCTTTAATGAAAAATGAAGATTTTGTGTTGTAGATATGTTTGTCGGATTAACAATTCTTTAAACATTAAAGAGGATTAGTTTGTTAAGCAATGCGCACAAGGTGTTTGATCAAAGGCCTAAATTTAGGTTTGCGAAAATGTCATTAATTGGTTCAAAACCAATAGTACAAGCTACGTGGCGGTGATAACCGTTCAAATGGTCTAGAATGAATGCGAGCATGTGTTATGTTCATTGAATGTAGTTGTATGTGTGTAATACATCTAGATAGTTGTGGAGAATGTCAAGGTGTCCAAGACACGGGAAAGAACAAGTTGAATTTGGTGTAGGATGTATGACTACTTAATTGATGTCTTGTGTACTCGGTGAACGTTATGAGTTAGTTGCATAAATGTCAATGTATGTAGACGATGCGTTGTTTAGATATATTGGTTATGATATCGACAATGCATGAGGAACTTGCGTTGATAAGGCAATGTATATATAAGCTCATGAATAGTGGCTGCTTGAGTGTTTAAATTCAACGTGGACAAACTAGTACGGGTTTTTTTTTGTTCTTGTCTATGTGATGTTATAATTGCATAACTAGATATGGAGTCATTATATGTTTGAGAAAAATTGAGACCAGGAATTTGATGGCGACCCACATTCGCGTAGAAGTGTATATATAAGACCATGAACAACTTAGGTTTAACCGAAATTCCAAATTGGGTGTATGTGTGCATTAGAAATCATAAAACTATGAATGTGAGCATGATTTAAACACCAAACCACATGATTTTGATATGTAAATTCGTTGAGGTGCGGTATGGGTGTTGGGAGACAATATGGGTTTTGGTGTAAAGCAGCGTATGAATATGTGAATAGGTGGTAAAGTGTTTTAAAATTACTTTTTTGATACGCTTATGTAGTAATTTAACTTATCTTTAATGAAAAAGGAAAATTTTGGTCATACAGGAGTCACAAGTGCGATTAACAATTCTTTAAACATCAAAGAGGATTGGTTTATTATGTTATGCTCACAAGGATCAAAGGCCTAAATTTGGTGTTTACAAGAATATAATGGTTAATTGGTGCATTACCATCAGTACACGCTAAGTTGCGGTGATAACAGGTCAAAAGGTCTAGAATGAAGGCGAACATGTGTTATGTGTAGTTAATGTAGTTCTATGTGTGTAATAAATATAGGTAGGTGTGGTGAACGTCAAGGAACAAGTCAGAGACCCGGGAAAGAACAAGTTGACTTTGGTGGTGATCTTATGGGCTAAGGTGAGTTACCTTCTCAACTTAATTTGCAACCACAAGTCATGTTAGTGTTGGTAGGCTGGAGGTGGATGTGTGACAACTTAATTGATGTCTTGTGTACCGGGTCAATGTTATGAGTTAGTTGCATACATGTCAATGTATGTAGCCGACGCACGTTTAGATATACTGGTTTTTAAATCGACAATACACGAGGAATACATGTTTTTAAGGAAATGTATATAGAAGACCACGTATAGTGGCAACTTGAGTGTTTAAATTGAATGGGGAGTAATTAGTACGAGTTTGGTTGTCTATATGTTGTTATAAGTATATAATTTAATATGGTGTCATTTATGTTTTTGAGAATAATTGGGATTTCGAATTTGATGGGGATCCACATTCATGGAAGTATATGTAAGACCATGAAAAATTTAGGTTTTTTGTGTGGCAATTTGACTAATCTTTAATGAAAAATGAAGATTTTGTGTTGTAGATATGTTTGTCGGATTAACAATTCTTTAAACATTAAAGAGGATTAGTTTGTTAAGCAATGCGCACAAGGTGTTTGATCAAAGGCCTAAATTTAGGTTTGCGAAAATGTCATTAATTGGTTTAAAACCAATAGTACATGCTACGTGGCGGTGATAACCGTTCAAATGGTCTAGAATGAATGCGAGCATGTGTTATGTTCATTGAATGTAGTTGTATGTGTGTAATACATCTAGATAGTTGTGGAGAATGTCAAGGTGTCCAAGACACGGGAAAGAACAAGTTGAATTTGGTGTAGGATGTATGACTACTTAATTGATGTCTTGTGTACTCGGTGAACGTTATGAGTTAGTTGCATAAATGTCAATGTATGTAGACGATGCGTTGTTTAGATATATTGGTTATGATATCGACAATGCATGAGGAACTTGCGTTGATAAGGCAATGTATATATAAGCTCACAAATAGTGGCTGCTTGAGTGTTTAAATTCAACGTGGACAAACTAGTACGGGTTTTTTTTTGTTCTTGTCTATGTGATGTTATAATTGCATAACTAGATATGGAGTCATTATATGTTTGAGAAAAATTGAGACCAGGAATTTGATGGCGACCCACATTCGCGTAGAAGTGTATATATAAGACCATGAACAACTTAGGTTTAACCGAAATTCCAAATTGGGTGTATGTGTGCATTAGAAATCATAAAACTATGAATGTGAGCATGATTTAAACACCAAACCACATGATTTTGATATGTAAATTCGTTGAGGTGCGGTATGGGTGTTGGGAGACAATATGGGTTTTGGTGTAAAGCAGCGTATGAATATGTGAATAGGTGGTAAAGTGTTTTAAAATTACTTTTTTGATACGCTTATGTAGTAATTTAACTTATCTTTAATGAAAAAGGAAAATTTTGGTCATACAGGAGTCACAAGTGCGATTAACAATTCTTTAAACATCAAAGAGGATTGGTTTATTATGTTATGCTCACAAGGATCAAAGGCCTAAATTTGGTGTTTACAAGAATATAATGGTTAATTGGTGCATTACCATCAGTACACGCTAAGTTGCGGTGATAACAGGTCAAAAGGTCTAGAATGAAGGCGAACATGTGTTATGTGTAGTTAATGTAGTTCTATGTGTGTAATAAATATAGGTAGGTGTGGTGAACGTCAAGGAACAAGTCAGAGACCCGGGAAAGAACAAGTTGACTTTGGTGGTGATCTTATGGGCTAAGGTGAGTTACCTTCTCAACTTAATTTGCAACCACAAGTCATGTTAGTGTTGGTAGGCTGGAGGTGGATGTATGACAACTTAATTGATGTCTTGTGTACCGGGTCAATGTTATGAGTTAGTTGCATACATGTCAATGTATGTAGCCGACGCACGTTTAGATATACTGGTTTTTAAATCGACAATACACGAGGAATACATGTTTTTAAGGAAATGTATATAGAAGACCACGTATAGTGGCAACTTGAGTGTTTAAATTGAATGGGGAGTAATTAGTACGAGTTTGGTTGTCTATATGTTGTTATAAGTACATAATTTAATATGGTGTCATTTATGTGTTTGAGAATAATTGAGACTTCGAATTTGATGGGGATCCACATTCATGGAAGTATATGTAAGACCATGAAAAATTTAGTTTTTTCCAAAAATCTAAATTGGGTTTAGGTGTGAATTAGAAATCATAAAACTATGTATGTGAACATGATTTAAACACCTAACCACATGATTTTGTATGTAAAATCGTTGAGGTGCAACACGGATGTTGGGAGACAATGTGGGTTTTGGTGTAAAACACCATATGAATATGTAGATGTGTGGTAAAATGTGTTAAATTATTGTTTTGATATGTTTGTGTGGCAATTTGACTAATCTTTAATGAAAAATGAAGATTTTGTGTGGTAGATATGCTTGCCGGATTAACAATTCTTTAAACATTAAAGAGGATTAGTTTATTAAGCAATGCGCACAAGGTGTTTGATCAAAGACCTAAATTTAGGCTTGCGAAAATGCCATTAATTGGTTCAAAACCTAATAGTACATGCTACGTGGCGGTGATAACCGTTCAGATGTTCTAGAATGAAAGCAAGCATGTGTTATGTTCATTGAATGTTGTTGTATGTGTGTAATACATCTAGATAGTTGTGGAGAATGTCAAGGTGTCCAATAGCCAGGAAAGAGCAAGTTGAATTTGGTGTAGGATGTATGACTACTTAATTGATGTCTTGTGTACTCGGTGAACGTTATGAGTTAGTTGAATAAATGTCAATGTATGCAAACAATGCGTTGTCTACATATATTTGCTATGATATCGACAATGCATGAGGAACTTGCGTTGATAAGGCAATGTATATATAAGCTCACTAATAGTGGCTGCTTGAGTGTTTAAATTCAACGTGGACTAACTAGTACGGGTTTTTTTTTGTTCTTGTCTATGTGATGTTATAATTGCATAACTAGATATGGAGTCATTATATGTTTGAGAAAAATTGAGACCAGAAATTTGATGGCGACCCACATTCGCGTAGAAGTGTATATATAAGACCATGAACAACTTAGGTTTAACCGAAATTCCAAATTGGGTGTATGTGTGCATTAGAAATCATAAAACTATGAATGTGAGCATGATTTAAACACCAAACCACATGATTTTGATATGTAAATTCGTTGAGGTGCGGTATGGGTGTTGGGAGACACTATGGGTTTTGGTGTAAAGCAGCGTATGAATATGTAAATAGGTGGTAAAGTGTTTTAAAATTACTTTTTTGATACGCTTATGTAGTAATTTAACTTATCTTTAATGAAAAAGGAAAATTTAGGTCATACAGGAGTCACAAGTGCGATTAACAATTCTTTAAACATCAAAGAGGATTGGTTTATTATGTTATGCTAACAAGGTGTTTGATCAAAGGCCTAAATTTGGTGTTTACAAGAATATAATGGTTAATTGGTGCATTACCATCAGTACACGCTAAGTTTCGGTGATAACAGGTCAAAAGGTCTAGAATGAAGGCGAACATGTGTTATGTGTAGTTAATGTAGTTCTATGTGTGTAATAAATATAGGTAGGTGTGGTGAACGTCAAGGAACAAGTCAGAGACCCGGGAAAGAACAAGTTGACTTTGGTGGTGATCTTATGGGCTAAGGTGAGTTACCTTCTCAACTTAATTTGCAACCACAAGTCATGTTAGTGTTGGTACGCTGGAAGTGGATGTATGACAACTTAATTGATGTCTTGTGTACCGGGTCATTGTTATGAGTTAGTTGCATACATGTCAATGTATGTAGCCGACGCACGTTTAGATATACTGGTTTTTAAATCGACAATACATGAGGGATACATGTTTTTAAGGAAATGTATATAGCAGACCACGTATAGTGGCAACTTGAGTGTTTAAATTGAATGGGGAGTAATTAGTACGAGTTTGGTTGTCTATATGTTGTTATAAGTACATAATTTAATATGGTGTCATTTATGTGTTTGAGAATAATTGAGACTTCGAATTTGATGGGGATCCACATTCATGGAAGTATATGTAAGACCATGAAAAATTTAGGTTTTTCCAAAAATATAAATTGGGATTAGGTGTGAATTAGAAATCATAAAACTATGTATGTGAACATGATTTAAACACCTAACCACATGATTTTATATGTAAAATCGTTGAGGTGCAACACAGATGTTGGGAGACAATATGGGTTTTGGTGTAAAGCACCATATGAATACGTATATGTGTGGTAAAATGTGTTAAATTATTGTTTTGATATGTTTGTGTGGCAATTTGACTAATATTTAATGAAAAATGAAGATTTTGTGTGGTAGATATGTTTGCCGGATTAACAATGTTAGTGCATTTTTGTAATTGTTTGCTATTCAAAAGTTGTATTTATTTTGATCTTGTAAAGGTTCGTTTAAAGTTTGCCAAGGTTCGTCTGGCCCACGAACCTAGGCAGGTTAGGCGAACCTATTGTGTTGATAGGTTCGGCGAACCTATAACCTTGAGATGGTTTGGTTAACGAACCTAAAGGTTTGTTCAGCGAACCTTAGGGTTCGGCTGACGAACCTAAGGTTCACTGGTCTGTAGTATCTATAAATAGTTGTTTTGTTTGTAGATCTAGTAGAACTTTGGACAGTCTGTTAGAAAAACTCTGTAAATTCTCTGTGTGAGAATTGTTATCTTGTAATCATTTGTTGATAATACAAGATTTGTTTAACGAATTGCTTGTGTTCTTGACTTTTATACATATTAACAATGGATTCCGCACATAGTTAATAGTTCGTAGAACTTCTTATTCGATCCTAATCATTTGGAGATTACATTCACCAAACCAACAGTGGTATCAGAGCATTTGGTGAAGTTCTACACTACAAATTCAAGGATTTCAAGCAATTGAAGATTTGAAGATATGAAGTTCATCAATGGCTACTTTCTACTTTCTTCTTGATTGATTTTCTGGTGATTTGTGACGGTGTTTATCATCAATTGTTGTTGAATTACAACAATTGAAGTTTTGGAGGTGTTTTGGTAGAGATTTGGGAGGATTTTTTGAAGTTTTGGAAGGTTTCCCGCTCAAAAATTTCAAAATCTGCGCTACAGGTTCGTGGGACGAACCTGTGACTTGCTGAAGACAAAGGTTCGCTGCTAGAAGGTTTTTCAGAGGGTTCGTTTGATAGTTTGCTGAAGGTTCGGCAGAGGTTCGGCTATAGTTCGGCGAAGGTTCGGCAAGTTTGGGTGATAGTTCGGTAGAGGTTCGCTGTTTACTGTGTATAGTTCGGCTGAGGGTTCGTTTGAACTAAAGGTTCGCCAGTTTCTTGGTTTGTCTGTGCAAAGGTTCGTGAGTTCAAGGTTCGTTGCTTAAAGGTTCGCTGCTCAAAAGACGAATATTAGTCCATAGGTTCGGCTGATACAAAATTTTGTCTACAGGTTCGGCTGAGGTTCGTTTGAGCTTCGGCTAGTGATATTTTGGAAAAAGGTTCGCTGCTTATATTTCTAAAATCATGTCTGACATGTACGCTGCGATGGCAAGTCAGAATTCCAAACTTCAGAACATTTTAATCAGTGAGAATGAAGTGGGTAGTACAAATAAAGTGCCAAAGCTATTGGATTTAGCTGATTATGATAGTTGGAAAGGACGATTTGAGACTCATCTGAATGGCACGGATACAAATTTATGGGAAAGAATCTTATCTCCTTATGAGAGACCAAGAGTAGTTGGTACTGATTTGTTTCAACTCTTGGAAACATTGGATGTAGATGAAAGGAAAAAGTATGACTCAGAGAAGAAAGCGTATTGGTTATTGAGTCAAGCTATTCCCAATCAAATTTTGCATCAATTTGATGAACACAAGACGGCTTACAGTCTTTGGAATGCATTAAAGGCAAGAGTTGAAGGAAATACCAATCTGAAGAAAATGAAGGCTACTGACATCAGAAAGGAGTTTGAAAATTTCAATATCATAGGAAATGAAACTTTGGATGCTTTAATTACCAGATACAGACACTTGTTAACTGAATTGAGAAAATATGGTATTGAGTATTCATAGGATGAGAAGATAGACTGTTTGGCTGATGCATTACCTGACAAATGGAACTCTTTGGTGCTCATATTGAGAGAAAACCTACCTGGATTGACATTGGTAGAGTTTATTCAGAAACTGGAGGAACAAGAAATGAAGGACAAACGTAAAGCAAGACGGGTAAATGTCACTCAAGATCCTTCCTTGTATGGTGGTTCAGTTGCTACACCTCCTACTGCATCTGCAAAGATACAGACTGCTTTTGTGTCTAGAACTTCTGAATCTACTCAGAGTTCTTCAGTGCCTACAAGTTCTAGCTCACATTGTCCTGTCAATGAGAAAAAGTCTGAGTCTACACAACCTCCAGTTCAGCTTAACACAACAAATTTAGGAAAAGTGACAGTTGAAGCTGTTAAAGATCATATGTCTATTTTGTCATGTGTCGTGAGTGCTTATGATGAGCAGGTGGCTGGGAGAATTGGAAATGCAAATCTGACTTTCGAAGATTATGCACAAATTGATGAGGATGAGATGGAGTTGATAGATACGCAGTGGGCCAATGGCGAGTGTTATTCGTAGAATTAATAGATATGAGAAGAAAACCGGGAAGAAATTCACTTTCGACCGAAACACAAAGTTTGGATTTAATCCAAAATCTACACAGTGTTATAACTGTGGTGAACATGGTCATTTTGCAAGAGAGTGCAAAAATCCCAAGAAGCAAGGCAATCTGAATCCATTCAAGCCTAAGGAAGATTATCAGAAAAAGAAAGAGAAATCTGAAGAATCATCTTCTAAAGCGCTGGTAAGTCAAGCTGATGAGGGCTATGACTGGGGGGTTAAGTATGATGATCTTATGGGTGCTTTCATGGCTTCTTTGGAAGAAGAATCAGGAAAAGGAAAGGAGAAGATTGATGAGATGACTGAGGTACGGAGTGATTTGTATGAGATAATAGATAGACTCAAAGAGATGAACTCACAGTTGACTTCTGATCTTCGAGTATGCACAGAAGCAAACAAGAAATTGATTTCAAAAGAAAAGGCGTTTGATAAGAAGATAATTGATCTTAGTAAAGAGAACGAAGATTTAAAAATCAAGGTTTTACAGAATAACCACGCTGTTTCTGTGCATCTGGATTCAGTTCAGAAGTTGAAAGTTGAGTTATCGGCTGCAGAAGCTGAAGCTGAGTTGAACAAAGCCAAGCTTGAGAATTATCAGAATTCCGCATTTGTCATTGATCATTTTGCGGCTATGCAAAGATCTTGTGATAATTCTGGGATTGGTTTTCATTCTGTTCCACCTTCTTTTAGTTTTGCACCAAGACCACAACTTGAACCGGATTTAGAAATTGATCCTATTTCATTAAAAGAGAGTGAATTTGATCATGAGAATGAATTTGTTGACAATGATGCTCCTATAATTGAGGACATTACTGATTTAGAATATCCAGATGATATTCTAAGGATGATTGGTCATCAAAAGGCAAAATCTGTTGAAAAGAAGAGTCCAGTTTTTCAGAAATCAACATCTGAAGTAAAATCTGCGGGGAATTCAATGGATTAACAAAAGATTGTTTCTAAATCAAACTTAAAAGTCAAGACTACTTCTACTGTCAAGCCAATTGTGTTTGTTGAATCTTCAACTACACAAAAAGGAGAATCAAGTAAAGTTTTTCAAAAATCAGAGAAATTTTCTAAAAAGATTGACAAGAAGTTTTTCAAAGTTGTTGACAAGGTTAACAAGAGTGGGGTTGGAAACAAGGGAAAATCAAAAACTTATCAAAAGAATGACAAAATTAAAGCCACTGTTTTGAAGAAAAAGGTTTTATCTCCATCTGTAGCATCCAAGTCTTTGGAATCATCTAAGGGGTGTGATGAAAAGCCAAAGAAAGTGTCACCAAGGAAATGCTACAGATGCGGGAAACTGGGTCATGTCATTGCTGAATGTGATATGGATATTTGTAATAGATTTCATACCTTTACTCCACGAGAAACACGACAGTGTTTCACCTGTGGAGGAAAAGGGCGTATTTCTGTTAATTGTCCAAATCACAAAGTCAAGAAGAAAACTTATGTTAATGACAATTGTGTAATCCATGCCAGTGGGAATCTTAGGAGGGTAAAGCCTAGTGAGGAAGAGATGAAAATTCTCAGGAAATTTGATCCTGAATGTGTCTGGGTTAAGGATGAAAAATTTCAGAAAAAACAAGTTTTTGATAATCAATTAAAAGGTAAAAGAGTTTTGAACAGGTCATCATCATCTGATGATGAATTTTATGATAATTTTCTTCATAAAGGATTTTCAAAACAAAATGTTAATTCAAAGTTTTGTTGGAAATCCAGATACAGGTCAGGTGATAGTTTTGGTGTGAGAAATGATGAATACTTGGAAGATGGGTCTTCAATTAGTTTATCAAGATTAAACGGCAGGAGGCTGTTCAGGGAGACTCAACGCCGGAATGGCGGGAGTCATCCCATTTGGTACTGATCATATTTTGTTTTAATTTATGATGCAGGTGGCATTCACGGGCCATATCAACAGTCGATGGATTGTTGATAGTGGATGTTCACGACATATGGCAGGAGAGATCAGTTTGTTGAAAGATTTTCGAGAGATGAATGGATGTTATGTTAATTTTGCAGGTGACAAAGGTGGTCAGATTACCGGGAGTGGTAGTTTAACTAGTTTCCTTTGACAATGTGAATTACTGCAAAGAGTTAACTAATAATCTTTTGAGTGTGTCTCAGATAAGTGATAAAGGTTACAAGGTTTTGTTTGACGAGAAGAAATGCTATGTGCTCAAACAAGGAATTCAAATTCCTGATGACTGGATTCTGATGACTGCAGACAGGTGTAAAGATCTGTATGTGTTAGACATGGCTAAGGCGGAGACGGGTAACAAAGTTGAGACTTGTTTGGTGTCGAAGGCCACAGAGCAGGATACTCGGTCGTGGCACAGGAGAATGGGTCACATACACATCAGAAAGATGAATCATCTTATACACAATCACTTGGTTGATGGTGTACTGGTTAAACATTTCAAATTACCTGATGTGTGTGTTTTGTGTAAGAAAGGCAAACAGAAAAGGAGACATAAGACTAAAACTGTTTTTTCTATTGATAAACCTCTAGAACTTCTTCACATGGATCTGTTTGGTCCGATTAATGTGAAAAGTATTGGAGGTGAATCATATTGTTTTGTAGTGACCGATGATTTTTCTAGGTTTTCATGGGTTATGTTCTTAAAATTTAAATCTGAAACTTATGAAAATTTTGTTTTGCTTGTGAACAGATTGGAGACTTTGTACAAGTTGAGGGTTAGGCGGGTTCGATCAGACAATGGGACAGAATTTAAGAATCAGAATATGGAAACTTTCTGTGATTCAAAGGGCATCCAGCAGCAATTTAGTGCACCGTATGAACCACAAATGAACGGTGTAGCTGAAAGGAAGAATCGTACATTGATAGAGTCTGCTCGGACGATGCTTGCTGATTCTAAGCTGCCCATTACTTTCTGGAGTGAAGCTGTAGCGACTGCCTGTTTTACTCTCAACAGAGTGCTGATTGTCAAACGACATAACAAGACTTGTTATGAACTTCTTCAGAATCGGAAACAAAATTTGGAACACTTGGAACCTTTCGGGGCTCCTTGTACCATGCTCAAGAAAGATGCTAAATTCAATTCTAAGGTTGAAGAAGGTTTCTTTCTGGGCTATAGTCTTCCAAATAAACGTGTGTTTAACAAACGCACGGGTGTTGTGGAACTCTGGTATAATGTGGATGTTCAACGACATACACCTATACCAGAAGGCAAAGGTCCAAATTGGTTATTCGATTATGATAAACTTTTCGAGTCTTTTAACTTGTCTCCTCCTGTTACTGATGATGAAATTTCTTTGCAGATGTTATACGATTTACAAAATTGTGAAGATATAGGAATTTCTCATCCAGCTGAAGATACTCATCCAACAGGGGAAGGCACTTCAGAAGCTGTTAATGTTGATTGGTCATCGGAGGATGATCAGGATATTTTTGAAGATGCAGTTTCTCAAGATCAAGATGAAGATCAGAATATCACAAATTTTGATCATGGTGTTGGAGTCCCGCAAGTGCCAGTGTCTAGAGTACATGTGAATCACCCTGTGAAGCAGATCATTGGAGATCCGTCTATTGGAGTACAGACGAGAAGGCAAGTTGCAAACGAGGAGAGTTTGTATGTCGAGCTGGAGCGTAATCATGGGAATCAAGAGTTATGGATGCATTCTGCATTCGTTTCTCAGATTGAGCCTAAGTCTGTAACTGAAGCCCTACGTGAGCCTGCCTGGGTGGAGGCCATGCAAGAGGAGCTTAATCAGTTTCAGAAACTGGGAGTTTGGCATTTGGTAGATTTGCCAAAAGGTGAAAAGAAGATTGGCACCAGGTGGGTGTTGAAGTGTAAGCGAGACGATAGAGGCGTGATTGTTCGAACAAGGCACGTTTGGTTGTACAAGGGTTCAAACAGATAGAAGGAATTGATTATGATGAGGTTTTTGCACCTGTGGTGCGGCTTGAAGCGATTAGATTATTTCTATCTTTTGCTGCTCACAAGAAGTTCAAAGTGTTTCAACTGGATGTGAAGTCTGCGTTCCTTTATGGTTCATTGAAGGAGACAGTGTATGTTTGTCAGCCACCGGGCTTTGAGGATCCTATCCACCGGGATCAGGTCTATATCCTCGACAAGGCACTGTATGGTCTTCATCAAGCTCCTCGAGCTTGGTATGAGACTCTCTCGACTCACCTTATTGAACACGGGTTCAATAGGGGTCAGATAGACAAAACTCTGTTTTATCGGGAAAAGGACAAGGACATTCTTCTTGTTCAGATCTATGTGGATGACATCATATTTGGATCTACCGATGAGCAGATGTGTTTAGAATTTAAACAGGTTATGATTGAGAAGTTTGAGATGAGTGCTATGTCTGACATCAAGTTCTTTTTGGGTTTACAAATCGATCAGTCTGATGATGGTATTTTTATCCGTCAGACCAAATATATTCAAGATGTGCTAAAACGGTTTAGCATGCTTGACTGTAAACTCATTTCCACGCCCATTCAGCCCAATCACGGGATTGAGCCGGATATTAAGGGGGAGCTAATTGATGCTACATTATATCGTGGAATAATTGGGAGCTTGATGTATTTGACGGCCTCTAGACCAGATATTGTATTTGCTACAAGTATCTGTGCTCGCTATCAATCAAAGCCTAAAGTTTCTAATCTGATTGCAGTCAAGAGGATTTTACGTTATCTGAAGGGTACACCAAACACCGGTTTGTGGTATCCTAAGGATGATAACTATACCTTCCATGCTTATAGTGATTCAGACTATGGAGGATGTAAGACTGATTCCAAATCAACTACTGGTGGTGCTCAGTTTCTGGGGGAGAGGTTAGTCTCATGGCAGTGTAAGAAACAAACATCTGTTGCTACATCTACATGTGAAGCTGAATATGTAGCAGCTGCCAGTTGTTGTTCCCAAGTCTTGTGGATACAACAACAGATGAGAGACTATGGACTTAATTTCCTAAATACTCCGATTCATGTAGACAATGAGGCTGCGATTGCGATTACCAAAAATCCAGTGTATCATTCACGTTCAAAGCATATTGACATTCGGTTTCATTTCATACGAGACTGTTATGAAAAGAAACTGATTGATGTAGTGAAGATACACACAAACGAGCAAAGGGCAGATCTTTTTACCAAAGCCTTTGACAAACATCGTTTTGAGTATTTATTCAAATTAAATGGGATAAGGGTCATGGGTGAGGTAATCAAAAATCAATTTCCTTCATAATCATTTTTTATTGAATTAACATCAGATTTTTATTTTTTTTATTTTGTGTTTTTGTTTTTAGGGGGAGAAAAGTTTGAAAAATAAAAAAAAACATTAAAAAAATCAAAAATACAAGAACATAAAAAATTAAAAATCTGAGAAATTGATTCTACATAATGAGAAATGATAGTACATTATTTGCATTTGGAAACATATCTGTATGTGTTATTAAAAATTAAAAGTAATTACACGTATTAAGAGTGATGTGTTGGTAGGTTTATAACTTAGTTAAGATAAGTTTAAACAAAGTTTTGATTATACTTTATAAGAAACAGGTGCTTAGAATGCAGTACTTAGTTTTGTCCTGAAAGAGTGGTAATTTTTCTGACAAAATGTTCTTGAACAAAAAGTCAAAGTACTAGTTTGATCATGTGTTTAATTTTTAAAAGAAATTCTATTTTTGTTTTTCTTTTATTTTAGTTTAAAGCTGGAACATTCTTTGTGTATACTTACGTATCGACCTGATTGTTATAGCTTTAAACAATTCAAATTTGTTTTTCTTGGTTCTGATTAAGATTTGGACAATTTCTGCGTATATGAAATATCGAACTGATTGTTAAAAGCTTTAATCTTAAATTATTGTTTCGTTCATTTTCTGGATCATTTGAGAATACGTAAGTATCAACCTTGATTCCAAGATTTTGAACAATTTCAAATTGTTTTTTATTTGTTATTTTCAAAAAGAAATTCTGCTTTCTTTTTGCATGATCAGATTAGTTAAAATTGAAATTATAAGTTTGAGAACATTTATGTTTGATTAGTTATTCACAAATCGGGGATGTGTTCAAGTAAATGGATTATTATAAAGTGTTTTCATAATCTTGTTTTAAATTAATTTCTTGACAAAGTAATAAATTTAAAAGGATAAATATACTGACAATCATCTTAAACTTGTAATTTTCAGATAATATTTGAGATAATACAAACAGATATGTTGAAAATTGTAAAATAATATGATCTCATGTCAAAATCTTTCTCAAACAAAAAGATTTTATTTTTTGTAGGGTAGTTTTTTTTTAATTTTGTAGTTTAATTTTTCTAAAAATTTAAAAAATTCAAAAAGATTTTATTTCTTCATCTGATGTTAAATCAATAATTTTTGATTATTTGTTTGACTTTGGAATAATTAAACATGAATTTGTTTTGAAATTTAAAGAAAAATTCAAAATTTTTAAAAGGTTCGTCTGGCTTGTGAGAAGGTTCGTTGAGATGGTTCGCTGGTAAGGTTCGCTAGTTAGGTTCGTTGACTAGGTTCTAACACTGCATAAGGTTCGTAGCAAAGGTTCGTGAAAGGCTCGTCTGGAAAAGGTTCGTGACATATATATACAGGGTTCGTGAAAATGGTTCGTCACTTTCATCTGTATCACGACTGACGAACCCTTCAGAAGATTTTTTTCGATTTCTGATCTAGATCCTCCCAGAACTTTTCTTTGATAATCTTTATATTCAGAATCATCTTGTGATCATTTCTAGGTAGAAATTTTTGAATTTGACCGGTTAATTTGAGAGATCTGAGTGTTTTTAGGATTTTTAAATCGAAACTGTAAATTGGACTTAAAACCAGTTAAAATGTAAAATTTGAACAAATCAATTTCATTAAAGTTGTTCATCAGCATGTTTCGAACCTGGTTGTTGAGTTTTATCATCAAATTCGATGTTTTGAAATTTTGATTTGAAATCTGAAGAAGGTTCGCTGATGAACAGGTTCGTTGGATGAATAAAGGTTCGCCGAACCTTGAGGGTTCGTCTGAATCTGATAGGTTCGTGGCGAACCTATAGATTTCAAATGAACCGAACCTTTTGGTCAAGGTTCGTTTGACCAACAAGGTTCGTTCATATGAAGGTTCGTTCATTCTGAGGTTCGTTCATCAGAAGGTTCGTTCATATGAAGGTTCGTTCATATGAAGGTTCGTTCATGATAAGGTTCGTTCAAAAGGTTTGTCTGATTAATAGGTTCGTCTGAATTAGATTCGTCTAGCATTAGGCTCGTCTAAGGAGAATAGGTTCGCTAGTTTACTTAGAATTTAAAAAAAAAAAATTTTGTTAATTTTTGATTAATTTTGTTTCTAATTTTTGTTATTTCTAATTGTAGATATGGCGAACTTAGTTTTCGGAGACAAACATAATGTTTGTGCTTACTTGGATCCTACTACAAAGAATGGTCAAGACTTTCGACCGATGATTGAGTTTCTACGACGATCAAGGATTTATCATGCCATTTCCAATTCATGCCAGATTTACAGATCACACATTCAGAGTTTCTGGGGATCAGCAAGAGTTATTTCTGTGGATGAAGATTATGTTATTGATGCGAATGTGCTTGGACAAGCAATTCGTGTATCTAAGCTGATATTAGGAGGGTATTACAGTTGGGAGGAGAACCTAATGGTGTAACTCTTATTCCTAAGAGATGCATCAAAGGTTGTTTCCTCAGGATTCGTTACTTTGGAGCTTACAACTCCATATCAGTCAAGAAGGGCAAGCTACCTCTGCAATACAAGTTCTTAGCACATGTTCTTCTACATTGCTTAAGTATGAGGAAAGGAACGTTTGACGAGCTCAGGGATTTGATGAGGTCTGCTATGGTTGCTCTTATATTGAACAAACCGTTCAATTTTTCCGGGATGATTTTCAGATATATGTGTGACAACATCACGAAGGCTAAGGATAGATTCTACATGTATCCTAGGTTCGTACAGATGTTGATAGATGAGAGGTTGCCAGAAGGGCAGTTACCCAGGGAAGCTGGAGATTTATTAAAGCTTAAACACATGACTGATTCTAGTTTGGGTCAGGTCAGAGTGTATCAAAGGACTGGAGATGTTGTTTTAGAGAAAGATTTGATATGTCATTGTGCTAGGGCAAACTATGTTGCTCCTGATGGTGATGCCTGGAGGCATGAGGATTCAGAATCTGATAATGAAGATGTTGCAGCTGATGATAATCAAGCACCACCTCCACCTCCACCAAGACAACAACCAAGGAAGACTCCTGGTCAATCATCTCGATCTACTGCTCAAGCCAAATCATCACAAGAACAGAGTTCTCAGGAACCATTGGAAGTTGATATGTCTGAGATGCAGACAGAGACTGTTGTTGCTGATGATGATGAAAGTGAATCTTCTGACACAGAGTCAGAATATGAGATGGTTCAGGAAGGGAACCAAATGGTGAGAAGACTGAAAAGGAAGTTTGTTGAAAAGGCTGCAGCAGAAAAGGAAGAAAAAGATGATCCTATTTTTATACCTGATGAGCCTGAATCTTCTAAACCAAAGAAGATAAAGAGAATGGTCAAGAGAGGGCCTTATGAGAAGAAAAAGACTAACTTATGAGAAGAAAAAGACTAAGACTGATAAGACCACTGTGTCTTCATCTGTGATTGCTACTTCAGTTCCTATTTCTGTATCTCCAGTTGTAACTTCTTTAGTTTCAACTTCTGTTATTCACACTTCTACTTTACAAACTCCAGAGTTTGTAAATGTAGCTTCTTTTATACCTTCATTTGTGGAGACTACTACAATTACTATTTCTTTGCCAGAGACTTCTATTCCTCAGGATTCAATTCCTAGAGAAGATTTATTTTCAGGCCTTGATGATCTGAGTGATATCAATTTCACTGTGAATTATGATGATACAGATCTTAAACAAAAATTGGCTGTTCTTTCCAAGGAAGTTGATAGTTATAGGAAAGAAAAAGAGCAAAAGGTTGCTGAGATTGATGAGATTAAAGCTCAGATGGCATTGATGATGAAATGGAGGGAAGAGGATTTGGAAGAAAAGAAGAAGATGAAAGAGAAAATTTCTGAGTTAGATTTTTTTGTCAAAATGCATTATGAGGACATTGTTGATTTGAAGAATGAGAACATGAATTTAAGGATAAAGATCAGAGAATTGGAGTCAAAGACTGCAAAGTCAGAAGCTTCAAGTTCTAAAACTGAAAAAGTAGTGGTAGATTTGGATACAGAAATAGAAGAGGAGAAGAAGGAAGAAGAGAAGGTGGAAGACGAAGAAGAAGAAGTTGATTATGGTGATACTGATGTTGATGAACATAATGATGATTTTGATTTTAATGGTGATGATGGTGCAGATGGTGATGATGGTGGAGTTGCTGGAAGTTCTGGTAGTTTGAATTCTGTGACTGGAGCCATTGTGGTTTATACTCCTTCCAAACTTGCTACTGATGCTGTTCCTTTGACTTCTGTATCTTCTGATAGGGCTAGGAATTGTACTGAAGTTGTTTTTGAGGATTTAGATGCAACAGAACATCCTATGGCTATTCTTGATTATTCTCTGCCTACTTTTCTTGATTTGTTTAAAATGCATTCTGATATAGATTTGCAGAGAAATATTGTTGAGATTCAAGTTGATCAGGAAATAGAAGAAGGGGAGATTATTGGAGATTATTCAGTTCAAGATTTTCAAGATTTTATAGAAGATGATGATGATTTGATATTTGATTTTGAAAAAGATGAAGATGATGATGTTTCTGATTATGATAAAGATGTTATTGATGAAGAGTTGTTGAATCTGAATACTTTGAAGAAAATTTTTGAAGCTGGAAGTATGTCAAGTACAACTCTGAATCCAGTGAAAGTAAAGACAAACATGGATTTATGGAATGAGATTCAAGATGAGACTAAGTACATCATTGATCATTTACATTCTTTCAAGATTATGAGAGAAGAGTATGAAGATAAAGATCCAGAAAACCTAACTAAACAATCCACAAAGTTCAAGATTGGATCTAAATCTAAGATGATTGGAAGGATTATTAGTTATGGTTATTTTCATTACATTCCTGGAAGTTTACCTGATAAGGGTTGTTATGTGGTGAAAAGAATTGATGGATGCCAATACTTTGGCAAGGCTACTGATTTGATGAGTCTACCAGCTTTCGAGTGCAAAGATCTTTCAAGACTAAGAATGATAAAGCCTATACAGACTCGACACAATGAGATTTTTGAGAACTTGTTAAAGAAAGAATCAAGGTTTGGATGGAGTTTGTTATCTCCTCAGTTCAGAGAAAGATTTAAAGATTATGTGAAGCCAACAGTTTACAAGAGGCAAAGATTAAGGAAGGTTGAACAAGATTGGAATCCATATTTCAAATTCTGGTTTTATGATGAAAGAACTTCAGAAGGTGTGATTGTTTTGAAGCAAGATGATGATTGGAGGGTGATACGAATGCTTGATCCTATATGGATTGTGAATTGCTCGAAAGATGATATTATTTTGTTGGATTCAGCTCAGATATATGCTGAAGATGGATTTCATGATTATGGAGTGAGTTTCAAAGATATGGCAATTCAAAATCAGACCATTGCACGAATGTGTTTTACTTTACGTATACATTCTGGTTGTAATTGGAATGATGTGAATTATTTGTATACTGAATTGATGGAGTTGCAAAAGGAAAGAGATGAACGAGATGATAGATTGATGGCAGAAAGATTGGCAAAGATACCACGTTCGGTTGTTATACGAGCGATGGATAATGTTGTGACTGGAGATATTGGAGAGTCAAGTGGTGTCAAAGACAAAGTTGCAGATCAAGACTAAAGATTTTGATAGCAAACATTAAGGGGGAGTTTGTTAGTGCATTTTTGTAATTGTTTGCTATTCAAAAGTTGTATTTATTTTGATCTTGTAAAGGTTCGTTTAAGGTTTGCCAAGGTTCGTCTGGCCCACGAACCTAGGCAGGTTCGGCGAACCTATTGTGTTGATAGGTTCGGCGAACCTATAACCTTGAGATGGTTTGGTTAACGAACCTAAAGGTTTGTTCAGCGAACCTTAGGGTTCGGCTGACGAACCTAAGGTTCGCTGGTCTACAGTATCTATAAATAGTTGTTTTGTTTGTAGATCTAGTAGAACTTTGGACAGTCTGTTAGAAAAACTCTGTAAATTCTGTGTGTGAGAATTGTTATCTTGTAATCATTTGTTGATAATACATGATTTGTTTAATGAAGTGCTTGTGTTCTTGACTTTTATACATATTAACAATAGATTCCGCACATAGTTAATAGTTCGTAGAACTTCTTATTCGATCCTAATCATTTGGAGATTACATTCACCAAACCAACAAACAATTCTTTAAACATTAAAGATGATTAGTTTATTAAGCAATGCGCACAAGGTGTTTGATCAAAGGCCTAAATTTAGGTTTGCGAAAATGTCATAAATTGGTTCAAAACCATTAGTACATGCTACGTGGTGGCGGTGATAACCGTTCAAATGGTCTAGAATGAATGCGAGCATGTGTTATGTTCATTGAATGTAGTTGTATGTGTGTAATACATCTAGATAGTTGTGGAGAATGTCAAGGTGTCCAAGACCCGGGAAAGAACAAGTTGAATTTGGTGTAGGATGTATGACTACTTAATTGATGTCTTGTGTACTCGGTGAACGTTATGAGTTAGCTGCATAAATGTCAACGTATGTAGACAATGCGTTGTTTAGATATATTGGTTATGATATCGACAATGCATGAGGAACTTGCGTTGATAAGGCAATGTATATATAAGCTCACAAATAGTGGCTGCTTGAGTGTTTAAATTCAACGTGTACTAACTAGTACGGGTTTTTTTTGGTTCTTGTCTATGTGATGTTATAATTGCATAACTAGATATGGAGTCATTATATGTTTGAGAAAAATTGAGACCAGGAATTTGATGGCGACCCACATTCGCGTAGAAAGTGTATATATAAGACCATGAACAACTTAGTTTTAACCGAAATTCCAAATTGGGTGTATGTGTGCATTAGAAATCATAAAACTATGAATGTGAACATGATTTAAACATCAAACCACATGATTTTGATATGTAAATTCGTTGAGGTGCGGTATGGGTGTTGGGAGAAAATATGGGTTTTGGTGTAAAGCAGCGTATGAATATGTAAATAGGTGGTAAAGTGTTTTAAAATTACGTTTTTGATACGCTTATGTAGTAATTTAACTTATCTTTAATGAAAAAGGAAAATTTTGGTCATACAAGAGTCACAAGTGCGATTAACAATTCTTTAAACATCAAAGAGGATTGGTTTATTATGTTATGCTCACAAGGTGTTTGATCAAAGGCCTAAATTTGGTGTTTACAAGAATATAATGGTTAATTGGTGCATTACCATCAGTACACGCTAAGTTGCGGTGATAACAGGTCAAAAGGTCTAGAATGAAGGCGAACATGTGTTATGTGTAGTTAATGTAGTTCTATGTGTGTAATAAATATAGGTAGGTGTGGTGAAAGTCAAGGAACAAGTCAGAGACCCGGGAAAGAACAAGTTGACTTTGGTGGTGATCTTATGGGCTAAGGTGAGTTACCTTCTCAACTTAATTTGCAACCACAAGTCATGTTAGTGTTGTTAGGCTGGAGTTGGATGTATGACAACTTAATTGATGTCTTGTGTACCGGGTCAATGTTATGAGTTAGTTGCATACATGTCAATGTATGTAGCCAACGCACGTTTAGCTATACTGGTTTTTAAATCGACAATACATGAGGAATACATGTTTTTAAGGAAATGTATATAGAAGACCACGTATAGTGGCAACTTGAGTGTTTAAATTGAATGGGGAGTAATTAGTACGAGTTTGGTTGTCTATATGTTGTTATAAGTACATGATTTAATATGGTGTCATTTATGTGTTTGAGAATAATTGAGACTTCGAATTTGATGGGGATCCACATTCATGGAAGTATATGTAAGACCATGAAAAATTTAGGTTTTTCCAAAAATCTAAATTGGGTTTAGGTGTGAATTAGAAATCATAAAACTATGTATGTGAACATGATTTAAACACCTAACCACATGATTTTATATGTAAAATCGATGAGGTGCAACACGGATATTGGGAGACAATATGGGTTTTGGTGTAAAACACCATATGAATACGTATATGTGTGGTAAAATGTGTTAAATTACTTTTTTGATATGTTTGTGTGGCAATTTGACTAATCTTTAATGAAAAATGAAGATTTTGTGTGGTAGATATGTTTGCCGGATTAACAATTCTTTAAACATTAAAGATGATTAGTTTATTAAGCAATGCAAACAAGGTGTTTGATCAAAGGCCTAAATTTAGGTTTGCGAAAATGTCATTAATTGGTTCAAAACCATTAGTACATGCTACGTGGCGGTGATAACCGTTCAAATGGTCTAGAATGAATGCGAGCATGTGTTATGTTCATTGAATGTAGTCGTATGTGTGTAATACATCTAGATAGTTGTGGAGAATGTCAAGGTGTCCAAGACCCGGGAAAGAACAAGTTGAATTTGGTGTAGGATGTATGACTACTTAATTGATGTCTTGTGTACTCGGTGAACGTTATGAGTTAGCTGCATAAATGTCAACGTATGTAGACAATGCGTTGTTTAGATATATTGGTTATGATATCGACAATGCATGAGGAACTTGCGTTGATAAGGCAATGTATATATAAGCTCACAAATAGTGGCTGCTTGAGTGTTTAAATTCAACGTGTACTAACTAGTACGGGTTTTTTTTGGTTCTTGTCTATGTGATGTTATAATTGCATAACTAGATATGGAGTCATTATATGTTTGAGAAAAATTGAGACCAGGAATTTGATGGCGACCCACATTCGCGTAGAAAGTGTATATATAAGACCATGAACAACTTAGGTTTAACCGAAATTCCAAATTGGGTGTATGTGTGCATTAGAAATCATAAAACTATGAATGTGAACATGATTTAAACATCAAACCACATGATTTTGATATGTAAATTCGTTGAGGTGCGGTATGGGTGTTGGGAGACAATATGGGTTTTGGTGTAAAGCAGCGTATGAATATCTAAATAGGTGGTAAAGTGTTTTAAAATTACTTTTTTGATACGCTTATGTAGTAATTTAACTTATCTTTAATGAAAAGGGAAAATTTTGGTCATACAGGAGTCACAAGTGCGATTAACAATTCTTTAAACATCAAAGAGGATTGGTTTATTATGTTATTCTCACAAGGTGTTTGATCAAAGGCCTAAATTTGGTGTTTACAAGAATATAATGGTTAATTGGTACATTACCATCAGTACACGCTAAGTTGCGGTGATAACAGGTCAAAAGGTCTAGAATGAAGGCGAACATGTGTTATGTGTAGTTAATGTAGTTCTATGTGTGTAATAAATATAGGTAGGTGTGGTGAAAGTCAAGGAACAAGTCAGAGACCCGGGAAAGAACAAGTTGACTTTGGTGGTGATCTTATGGGTTAAGGTGAGTTACCTTCTCAACTTAAGTTGCAACCACAAGTCATGTTAGTGTTGTTAGGCTGGAGTTGGATGTATGACAACTTAATTGATGTCTTGTGTACCGGGTCAATGTTATGAGTTAGTTGCATACATGTCAATGTATGTAGCCAACGCACGTTTAGCTATACTGGTTTTTAAATCGACAATACATGAGGAATACATGTTTTTAAGGAAATGTATATAGAAGACCACGTATAGTGGCAACTTGAGTGTTTAAATTGAATGGGGAGTAATTAGTACGAGTTTGGTTGTCTATATGTTGTTATAAGTACATAATTTAATATGGTGTCATTTATGTGTTTGAGAATAATTGAGACTTCGAATTTGATGGGGATCCACATTCATGGAAGTATATGTAAGACCATGAAAAATTTAGGTTTTTCCAAAAATCTAAATTGGGTTTAGGTGTGAATTAGAAATCATAAAACTATGTATGTGAACATGATTTAAACACCTAACCACATGATTTTATATGTAAAATCGTTGAGGTGCAACACGGATATTGGGAGACAATATGGGTTTTGGTGTAAAACACCATATGAATACGTATATGTGTGGTAGAATGTGTTAAATTACTGCTTTGATATGTTTGTGTGGCAATTTGACTAATCTTTAATGAAAAATGAAGATTTTGTGTGGTAGATATGTTTGCCGGATTAACAATTCTTTAAACATTAAAGATGATTAGTTTATTAAGCAATGCAAACAAGGTGTTTGATCAAAGGCCTAAATTTAGGTTTGCGAAAATGTCATTAATTGGTTCAAAACCATTAGTACATGCTACGTGGCGGTGATAACCGTTCAAATGGTCTAGAATGAATGCGAGCATGTGTTATGTTCATTGAATGTAGTCATATGTGTGTAATACATCTAGATAGTTGTGGAGAATGTCAAGGTGTCCAAGACCCGGGAAAGAACAAGTTGAATTTGGTGTAGGATGTATGACTACTTAATTGATGTCTTGTGTACTCGGTGAACGTTATGAGTTAGCTGCATAAATGTCAACGTATGTAGACAATGCGTTGTTTAGATATATTTGTTATGATATCGACAATGCATGAGGAACTTGCGTTGATAAGGCAATGTATATATAAGCTCACAAATAGTGGCTGCTTGAGTGTTTAAATTCAACGTGGACTAACTAGGACGGGTTTTTTTTGGTTCTTGTCTTTGTGATGTTATAATTGCATAACTAGATATGGAGTCATTATATGTTTGAGAAAAATTGAGACCAGGAATTTGATGGCGACCCACATTCGCGTAGAAAGTGTATATATAAGACCATGAACAACTTAGGTTTAACCGAAATTCCAAATTGGGTGTATGTGTGCATTAGAAATCATAAAACTATGAATGTGAACATGATTTAGACATCAAACCACATGATTTTGATATGTAAATTCGTTGAGGTGCGGTATGGGTGTTGGGAGACAATATGGGTTTTGGTGTAAAGCAGCGTATGAATATCTAAATAGGTGGTAAAGTGTTTTAAAATTACTTTTTTGATACGCTTATGTAGTAATTTAACTTATCTTTAATGAAAAAGGAAAATTTTGGTCACACAGGAGTCACAAGTGCGATTAACAATTCTTTAAACATCAAAGAGGATTGGTTTATTATGTTATGCTCACAAGGTGTTTGATCAAAGGCCTAAATTTGGTGTTTACAAGAATATAATGGTTAATTGGTACATTACCATCAGTACACGCTAAGTTGCGGTGATAACAGGTCAAAAGGTCTAGAATGAAGGCGAACATGTGTTATGTGTAGTTAATGTAGTTCTATGTGTGTAATAAATATAGGTAGGTGTGGTGAAAGTCAAGGAACAAGTCAGAGACCCGGGAAAGAACAAGTTGACTTTGGTGGTGATCTTATGGGATAAGGTGAGTTACCTTCTCAACTTAATTTGCAACCACAAGTCATGTTAGTGTTGTTAGGCTGGAGTTGGATGTATGACAACTTAATTGATGTCTTGTGTACCGGGTCAATGTTATGAGTTAGTTGCATACATGTCAATGTATGTAGCCAATGCACGTTTAGCTATACTGGTTTTTAAATCGACAATACATGAGGAATACATGTTTTTAAGGAAATATATATAGAAGACCACGTATAGTGGCAACTTGAGTGTTTAAATTGAATGGGGAGTAATTAGTACGAGTTTGGTTGTCTATATGTTGTTATAAGTACATAATTTAATATGGTGTCATTTATGTGTTTGAGAATAATTGAGACTTCGAATTTGATGGGGATCCACATTCATGGAAGTATATGTAAGACCATGAAAAATTTAGGTTTTTCCAAAAATCTAAATTGGGTTTAGGTGTGAATTAGAAATCATAAAACTATGTATGTGAACATGATTTAAACAACTAACCATATGATTTTATATGTAAAATCGTTGAGGTGCAACACGGATATTGGGAGACAATATGGGTTTTGGTGTAAAACACCATATGAATACGTATATGTGTGGTAAAATGTGTTAAATTACTGTTTTGATATGTTTGTGTGGCAATTTGACTAATCTTTAATGAAAAATGAAGATTTTGTGTGGTAGATATGTTTGCCGGATTAACAATTCTTTAAACATTAAAGATGATTAGTTTATTAAGCAATGCAAACAAGGTGTTTGATCAAAGGCCTAAATTTAGGTCTGCGAAAATGTCATTAATTGGTTCAAAACCATTAGTACATGCTACGTGGCGGTGATAACCGTTCAAATGGTCTAGAATGAATGCGAGCATGTGTTATGTTCATTGAATGTAGCCGTATGTGTGTAATACATCTAGATAGTTGTGGAGAATGTCAAGGTGTCCAAGACCCGGTGTGAATTAGAAATCATAAAACTATGTATGTGAACATGATTTAACCACCTACCCACATGATTTTATATGTAAAATCGTTGAGGTGCAACACGGATGTTGGGAGACAATATGGGTTTTGGTGTAAAACACCATATGAATACGTATATGTGTGGTAAAATGTGTTAAATTATTGTTTTGATATGTTTGTGTGGCAATTTGACTAATCTTTAATGAAAAATGAAGATTTTGTGTGGTAGATATGTTTGCCGGATTAACAATTCTTTAAACATTAAAGATGATTAGTTTATTAAGCAATGCGCACAAGGTGTTTGATCAAAGGCCTAAATTTAGGTTTGCGAAAATGTCATCAATTGGTTCAAAACCATTAGTACATGCTACGTGGCGGTGATAACCGTTCAAATGGTCTAGAATGAATGCAAGCATGTGTTATGTTCATTGAATGTAGTGGTATGTGTGTAATACATCTGGACAGTTGTGGAGAATGTCAAGGTGTCCAAGACCCGGGAAAGAACAAGTTGAATTTGGGGTAGGATGTATGACTACTTAATTGATGTCTTGTGTACTCGGTGAACGTTATGAGTTAGTTGCATAAATGTCAATGCATGTAGACAATGCGTTGTTTAGATATATTGGTTATGATATCGACAATGCATGAGGAACTTGCGTTGATAAGGCAATGTGTATATAAGCTCACAAATAGTGGCTGCTTGAGTGTTTAAATTCAACGTGGACTAACGAGTACGGGTTTTTTTTGGGTCCTTGTCTATGTGATGTTATAATTGCATAACTAGATATGGAGTCATTGATGGCGACCCACATTCGCGTAGAAGTGTATATATAAGACCATGAATAACTTAGGTTTAACCGAAATTCCAAATTGGGTGTATGTGTGCATTAGAAATCATAAAACTATGAATGTGAACATGATTTAAACACCAAACCACATGATTTTGATATGTAAATTCGTTGAGGTGCGGTATGGGTGTTGGGAGACAATATGGGTTTTGGTGTAAAGCAGCGTATGAATATGTAAATAGGTGGTAAAGTGTTTTAAAATTACTTTTTTTGATACGCTTATGTAGTAATTTAACTCATCTTTAATGAAAAAGGAAAATTTTGGTCATACAGGAGTCACAAGTGCGATTAACAGTTATTTAAACATCAAAGAGGATTGGTTTATTGTGCTATGCTCACAAGGTGTTTGATCAAAGGCCTAAATTTGGTGTTTACCAGAATATAATGGTTAATTGGTTCATTACCATCAGTACACGCTAAGTTGCGGTGATAACAGGTCAAAAGGTCTAGAATGAAGGCGAACATGTGTTATGTGTAGTTAATGTAGTTCTATGTGTGTAATAAATATAGGTAGGTGTGGTGAACGTCAAGGAACAAGTCAGAGACCCGGGAAAGAACAAGTTGACTTTGGTGGTGATCTTATGGGCTAAGGTGAGTTACCTTCTCAACTTAAGTTGCAACCACAAGTCATGTTAGTGTTGGTAGGCTGGAGTTGGATGTATGACAAGTTAATTGATGTCTTGTGTACCGGGTTAATGTTATGAGTAAGTTGCATACATGTCAATGTATGTAGCCAACGCACGTTTAGATATACTGGTTTTTAAATCGACAATGCATGAGGAATACATGTTTTTAAGGAAATGTATATAGAAGACCACGTATAGTGGCAACTTGAGTGTTTAAATTGAATGGGGAGTAATTAGTACGAGTTTGGTTGTCTATCTGTTGTTATAAGTACATAATTTAATATGGTGTCATTTATGTGTTTGAGAATAATTGAGACTTCGAATTTGATGGGGATCCACATTCATGGAAGTATATGTAAGACCATGAAAAATTTAGGTTTTTCCAAAAATCTAAATTGGGTTTAGGTGTGAATTAGAAATCATAAAACTATGTATGTGAACATGATTTAAACACCTAACCACATGATTTCATATGTAAAATCGTTGAGGTGCAACACGGATGTTGGGAGACAATATGGGTTTTGGTGTAAAACACCATATGAATACGTATATGTGTGGTAAAATGTGTTAAATTATTGTTTTGATATGTTTGTGTGGCAATTTGACTAATCTTTAATGAAAAATGAAGATTTTGTGTGGTAGATATGTTTGCCGGATTAACAATTCTTTAAACATTAAAGATGATTAGTTTATTAAGCAATGCAAACAAGGTGTTTGATCAAAGGCCTAAATTTAGGTTTGCGAAAATGTCATTAATTGGTTCAAAACCATTAGTACATGCTACGTGGCGGTGATAACCGTTCAAATGGTCTAGAATGAATGCGAGCATGTGTTACGTTCATTGAATGTAGTCGTATGTGTGTAATACATCTAGATAGTTGTGGAGAATGTCAAGGTGTCCAAGACCCGGGAAAGAACAAGTTGAATTTGGTGTAGGATGTATGACTACTTAATTGATGTCTTGTGTACTCGGTGAACGTTATGAGTTAGTTGCATAAATGTCAACGTATGTAGACAATGCGTTGTTTAGATATATTGGTTATGATATCGACAATGCATGAGGAACTTGCGTTGATAAGGCAATGTATATATAAGCTCACAAATAGTGGCTGCTTGAGTGTTTAAATTCAACGTGGACTAACTAGTACGGGTTTTTTTTGGTTCTTGTCTATGTGATGTTATAATTGCATAACTAGATATGGAGTCATTATATGTTTGAGAAAATTGAGACCAGGAATTTGATGGCGACCCACATTCGCGTAGAAGTGTATATATAAGACCATGAACAACTTAGGTTTAACCGAAATTCCAAATTGGGTGTATGTGTGCATTAGAAATCATAAAACTATGAATGTGAACATGATTTAAACATCAAACCACATGATTTTGATATGTAAATTCGTTGAGGTGCGGTATGGGTGTTGGGAGACAATATGGGTTTTGGTGTAAAGCAGCGTATGAATATGTAAATAGGTGGTAAAGTGTTCTAAAATTACTTTTTTGATACGCTTATGTAGTAATTTAACTTATCTTTAATGAAAAAGGAAAATTTTGGTCATACAGGAGTCACAAGTGCGATTAACAATTCTTTAAACATCAAAGAGGATTGGTTTATTATGTTATGCTCACAAGGTGTTTGATCCAAGGCCTAAATTTGGTGTTTACAAGAATATAATGGTTAATTGGTTCATTACCATCAGTACACGCTAAGTTGCGGTGATAACAGGTCAATAGGTCTAGAATGAAGGCGAACATGTGTTATGTGTAGTTAATGTAGTTCTATGTGTGTAATAAATATAGGTAGGTGTGGTGAAAGTCAAGGAACAAGTCAGAAACCCGGGAAAGAACAAGTTGACTTTGGTGGTGATCTTATGGGCTAAGGTGAGTTCCTTTCTCAACTTAATTTGCAACCACAAGTCATGTTAGTGTTGGTAGGCTGGAGTTGGATGTATGACAACTTAATTGATGTCTTGTGTACCGGGTCAATGTTATGAGTTAGTTGCATACATGTCAATGTATGTAGCCAACGCACGTTTAGATATACTGGTTTTTAAATCGACAATACATGAGGAATACATGTTTTTAAGGAAATGTATATAGAAGACCACGTATAGTGGCAACTTGAGTGTTTAAATTGAATGGGGAGTAATTAGTACGAGTTTGGTTGTCTATGTGTTGTTATAAGTACATAATTTAATATGGTGTCATTTATGTGTTTGAGAATAATTGAGACTTCGAATTTGATGGGGATCCACATTCATGGAAAAGTATATGTAAGACCATGAAAAATTTAAGTTTTTCCAAAAATCTAAATTGGGTTTAGGTGTGAATTAGAAATCATAAAACAATGTATGTGAACATGATTTAAACACCTAACCACATGATTTTATATGTAAAATCGTTTTGGTGCAACACGGATGTTGGGAGACAATATGGGTTTTGGTGTAAAACACCATATGAATACGTATATGTGTGGTAAAATGTGTTAAATTATTGTTTTGATATGTTTGTGTGGCAATTTGACTAATCTTTAATGAAAAATGAAGATTTTGTGTGGTAGATATGTTTGCCGGATTAACAATTCTTTAAACATTAAAGATGATTAGTTTATTAAGCAATGCGCACAAGGTGTTTGATCAAAGGCCTAAATTTAGGTCTGCCAAAATGTCGTTAATTGGTTTAAAACCATTAGTACATGCTACGTGGCGGTGATAACCGTTCAAATGGTCTAGAATGAATGCGAGCATGTGTTATGTTCATCGAATGTAGCCGTATGTGTGTAATACATCTAGATAGTTGTGGAGAATGTCAAGGTGTCCAAGACCCGGGAAAAAACAAGTTGAATTTGGTGTAGGATGTATGACTACTTAATTGATGTCTTGTGTACTCGGTGAACGTTATGAGTTAGTTGCATAAATGTCAATGTATGTAGACAATGCGTTGTTTAGATATATTGGTTATGATATCGACAATGCACGAGGAACTTGCGTTGATAAGCCAATGTATATATAAGCTCACAAATAGTGGATGCTTGAGTGTTTAAATTCAACGTGGACTAACTAGTACGGGTTTTTTTTGGGTTCTTGTCTATGTGATGTTATAATTGCATAACTAGATATGGAGTCATTATATGTTTGAGAAAAATTGAGACCAGGAATTTGATGGCGACCCACATTCGCGTAGAAGTGTATATATAAGACCATGAACAACTTAGGTTTAACCGAAATTCCAAATTGGGTGTATGTGTGCATTAGAAATCATAAAACTATGAATGTGAACATGATTTAAACACCAAACCACATGATTTTGATATGTAAATTCGTTGAGGTGCGGTATGGGTGTTGGAAGACAATATGGGTTTTGGTGTAAAGCAGCGTATGGATATGTAAATAGGTGGTAAAGTGTTTTAAAATTACTGTTTTGATACGCTTATGTAGTAATTTAAATTATCTTTAATGAAAAAGGAAAATTTTGGTCATACAGGAGTCACAAGTGCGATTAACAATTCTTTAAACACCAAAGAGGATTGGTTTATTATGTTATGCTCACAAGGTGTTTGATCAAAGGCCTAAATTTGGTGTTTACAAGAATATAATGGTTAATTGGTACATTACCATCAGTACACGCTAAGTTGCGGTGATAACAGGTCAAAAGGTCTAGAATGAAGGCGAACATGTGTTATGTGTAGTTAATGTAGTTCTATGTGTGTAATAAATATAGGTAGGTGTGGTGAAAGTCAAGGAACAAGTCAGAGACCCGGGAAAGAACAAGTTGACTTTGGTGGTGATCTTATGGGCTAAGGTGAGTTACCTTCTCAACTTAAGTTGCAACCACAAGTCATGTTAGTGTTGGTAGGCTGGAGTTGGATGTATGACAACTTAATTGATGTCTTGTGTACCGGATCAATGTTATGAGTTAGTTGCATACATGTCAATGTATGTAGCCAACGCACGTTTAGATATACTGGTTTTTAAATCGACAATACATGAGGAATACATGTTTTTAAGGAAATGTATATAGAAGACCACGTATAGTGGCAACTTGAGTGTTTAAATTGAATGGGGAGTAATTAGTACGAGTTTGGTTGTCTATATGTTGTTATAAGTACATAATTTAATATGGTGTCATTTATGTGTTTGAGAATAATTGAGACTTCGAATTTGATGGGGATCCACATTCATGGAAGTATATGTAAGACCATGAAAAAATTAGGTTTTTCCAAAAATCTAAATTGGGTTTAGGTGTGAATTAGAAATCATAAAACAATGTATGTGAACATGATTTAAACACCTAACCACATGATTTTATATGTAAAATCGTTTTGGTGCAACACGGATGTTGGGAGACAATATGGGTTTTGGTGTAAAACACCATATGAATACGTATATGTGTGGTAAAATGTGTTAAATTGTTGTTTTGATATGTTTGTGTGGCAATTTGACTAATCTTTAATGAAAAATGAAGATTTTGTGTGGTAGATATGTTTGCCGGATTAACAATTCTTTAAACATTAAAGATGATTAGTTTATTAAGCAATGCGCACAAGGTGTTTGATCAAAGGCCTAAATTTAGGTCTGCGAAAATGTCGTTAATTGGTTTAAAACCATTAGTACATGCTACGTGGCGGTGATAACCGTTCAAATGGTCTAGAATGAATGCGAGCATGTGTTATGTTCATTGAATGTAGCCGAATGTGTGTAATACATCTAGATAGTTGTGGAGAATGTCAAGGTGTCCAAGACCCGGTGTGAATTAGAAATCATAAAACTATGTATGTGAACATGATTTAACCACCTAACCACATGATTTTATATGTAAAATCGTTGAGGTGCAACACGGATGTTTGGAGACAATATGGGTTTTGGTGTAAAACACCATATGAATACGTATATGTGTGGTAAAATGTGTTAAATTATTGTTTTGATATGTTGTGTGGCAATTGACTAATCTTTAATGAAAAATGAAGATTTTGTGTGGTAGATATGTTTGCCGGATTAACAATTCTTTAAACATTAAAGATGATTAGTTTATTAAGCAATGCGCACAAGGTGTTTGATCAAAGGCCTAAATTTAGGTTTGCGAAAATGTCATTAATTGGTTCAAAACCATTAGTACATTCTACGTGGCGGTGATAACCGTTCAAATGGTCTAGAATGAATGCGAGCATGTGTTATGTTCATTGAATGTAGTTGTATGCGTGTAATACATCTGGACAGTTGTGGAGAATGTCAAGGTGTCCAAGACCCGGGAAAGAACAAGTTGAATTTGGTTTAGGATGTATGACTACTTAATTGATGTCTTGTGTACTCGATGAACGTTATGAGTTAGTTGCATAAATGTCAATGTATGTAGACAATGCGTTGTTTAGATATATTGGTTATGATATCGACAATGCATGAGGAACTTGCGTTGATAAGGCAATGTATATATAAGCTCACAAAGAGTGGCTGCTTGAGTGTTTAAATTCAACGTGGACTAACTAGTACGGGTTTTTTTTGGGTTCTTGTCTATGTGATGTTATAATTGCATAACTAGATATGGAGTCATTGATGGCGACCCACATTCGCGTAGAAGTGTATATATAAGACCATGAATAACTTAGGTTTAACCGAAATTCCAAATTGGGTGTATGTGTGCATTAGAAATCATAAAACTATGAATGTGAACATGATTTAAACACCAAACCACATGATTTTGATATGTAAATTCGTTGAGGTGCGGTATGGGTGTTGGGAGACAATATGGGTTTTGGTGTAAAGCAGCGTATGAATATGTAATAGGTGGTAAAGTGTTTTTTAAAATTACTTTTTTTTGATACGCTTATGTAGTAATTTAACTTATCTTTAATGAAAAAGGAAAATTTTGGTCATACAGGAGTCACAAGTGCGATTAACAGTTATTTAAACATCAAAGAGGATTGGTTTATTTTGTTATGCTCACAAGGTGTTTGATCAAAGGCCTAAATTTGCTGTTTACAAGAATATAATGGCTAATTGGTTCATTACCATCAGTACACGCTAAGTTGCGGTGATAACAGGTCAAAAGGTCTAGAATGAAGGCGAACATGTGTTATGTGTAGTTAATGTAGTTCTATGTGTGTAATAAATATAGGTAGGTGTGGTGAATGTCAAGGAACAAGTCAGAGACCCGGGAAAGAACAAGTTGACTTTGGTGGTGATCTTATGGGCTAAGGTGAGTTACCTTCTCAACTTAACTTGCAACCACAAGTCATGTTAGTGTTGGTAGGCTGGAGTTGGATGTATGACAACTTAATTGATGTCTTGTGTACCGGGTCAATGTTATGAGTTAGTTGCATACATGTCAATGTATGTAGCCAACGCACGTTTAGATATACTGGTTTTTAAATCGACAATACATGAGGAATGCATGTTTTTAAGGAAATGTATATAGAAGACCACGTATAGTGGCAACTTGAGTGTTTAAATTGAATGGGGAGTAATTAGTACGAGTTTGGTTGTCTATATGTTGTTATAAGTACATAATTTAATATGGTGTCATTTATGTGTTTGAGAATAATTGAGACTTCGAATTTGATGGGGATCCACATTCATGGAAGTATATGTAAGACCATGAAAAAATTTGGTTTTTCCAAAAATCTAAATTGGCTTTAGGTGTGAATTAGAAATCATAAAACTAAGTATGTGAACATGATTTAACCACCTAACCACATGATTTTATACGTAAAATCGTTGAGGTGCAACACGGATGTTGGGAGACAATATGGGTTTTGGTGTAAAACACCATATGAATACGTATATGTGTGGTAAAATGTGTTAAATTATTGTTTTGATATGTTTGTGTGGCAATTTGACTAATCTTTAATGAAAATGAAGATTGTGTGGTAGATATGTTTGCCGGATTAACAATTCTTTAAACATTAAAGATGATGTTTATTAAGCAATGCGCACAAGGTGTTTGATCAAAGGCCTAAATTTAGGTTTGCGAAAATGTCATTAATTGGTTCAAAACCATTAGTACATGCTACGTGGCGGTGATACCCGTTCAAATGGTCTAGAATGAATGCGCATGTGTTATGTTCATTGAATGTAGTTGTATGCGTGTAATACATCTAGATAGTTGTGGAGAATGTCAAGGTGTCCAAGACCCGGGAAAGAACAAGTTGAATTTGGTTTAGGATGTATGACTACTTAATTGATGTCTTGTGTACTCGATGAACGTTATGAGTTTAGTTGCATAAATGTCATGTATGTAGACAATGCGTTGTTTAGATATATTGGTTATGATATCGACAATGCATGAGGAACTTGCGTTGATAAGGCAATGTATATATAGCTCACAAATAGTGGCTGCTTGAGTGTTTTAAATTCAACGTGGACTAACTAGTACGGGTTTTTTTTGGGTTCTTGTCTATGTGATGTTATAATTGCATAACTAGATATGGAGTCATTGATGGCGACCCACATTCGCGTAGAAGTGTATATATAAGACCATGAATAACTTAGGTTTAACCGAAATTCCAAATTGGGTGTATGTGTGCATTAGAAATCATAAAACTATGAATGTGAACATGATTTAAACACCAAACCACATGATTTTGATATGTAAATTCGTTGAGGTGCGGTATGGGTGTTGGGAGACAATATGGGTTTTGGTGTAAGCAGCGTATGAATATATGTAAATAGGTGGTAAAGTGTTTTAAAATTACTTTTTTTGATACGCTTATGTAGTAATTTAACTTATCTTTAATGAAAAAGGAAATTTTGGTCATACAGGAGTCACAAGTGCGATTAACCAGTTATTTAAACATCAAGAGGATTGGTTTTATTTTGTTATGCTCACAAGGTGTTTGATCAAAGGCCTAAATTTGGTGTTTAAAGAATATAATGGTTAATTGGTTCATTACCATCAGTACACGCTAAGTTGCGTGATAACAGGTCAAAAGGTCTAGAATGAAGGCGAACATGTGTTATGTGTAGTTAATGTAGTTCTATGTGTGTAATAATATAGGTAGGTGTGGTGAATGTCA
>SZYD01001765.1:0-51985 GCA_009363875.1 Mikania micrantha | reverse complement strand
AGGCACCAGCAAACTATACTCATGAAATTGAGTATTGTAGATGACATTTTCGCCACTATCTTGTTTGAGTTCCCAGAACTCAGTCTCCAGTTTCCTCATCTCACTACGAGGACAGAATCAGTGGTCATCAAATTCTTGACCTCAGTCCAAGTCAGTGCAAGGGCAGCATCAACTCCCCTAGTTTTTCTCCCCATTCCCACCATGTTAGTGCCTCTCTTTTCGAAAACACTAGTGGCATAACGAACTTTCAGGTTATCGAGGCAGCTCGCTGTTGATAAGTGTTCTCCATATCATCGAACCGACCACTGCAGCCAGACCCGTGGCCGTTTCAGAGCATGTAAACTTCAGTGGGTTACAGGAGTTGAAGTGCTTGAATGTGTCAAACTTGCGCGGCGTTCGCACACCTCTGTTCTTCTGATTGATATTCTGATTGGCCTGAGTTAACTGGTTCCACCATCCATGAAATAAGGGTTTTGCTAACTCTGTATGCCTGAGTGGCATTGTCGTTAGCATCCTCTGAGTTCGTATACATCTCCGTTGTGACGCCGCGATGGCGGCATGTATCTGAAGATATTAGAACATGTTATGCTCACACCCGAGCGACGGGCGGTTGGCATCAGAGTCACCGTCAGCGGAAGGTTCCGGGGCGCGATATCGGGGCGGGTGATAATCATGATGATCAGATTGTTTACATAGCATCAATGTTTAAGAAATAACTAAAGCACAATCAAATGATAACTAGGATTACAAAGTTAAATTACATTATCAAAGTTCAGCAATTTAACTAAGTAAACCTAACAAAAGAATCAAATATTTATATCTTGTATATGTACAAGATATCAAAAGTAATGTGTATCATCAACAAAAGATGTGCTTCCAAAAAGTCTACTAGGTCCTCTATCTGGGCAGCCTAGTATGCAAATCCTGAAGCCTTAGCTTATAACTTGTTCTTCACCTGAGAATGCGTGTAAGAAACAAGTAACACAATGGTTGGTGAGTTCATAAAGTTTATAAGTTTAAAATAGTTTTAACAAACCTCCTTCGGTAAAACCTTAACCTCATTAACTCCACATGTAATATCCAAATCGGTATGCTTATATATAGGCATATGTAAGGGACAAGACCTAGCCAACATTCCACCACATACTAATCCGGATATGACACTGTTGTTAATAATAATTAAGCATTTTACCTACCAATCAACCCATTCTTCATCAAAGGCTTTTGTTTACTGTTGCAAAGTTTACAAGTCTATATTGTTCACAAGTGTTATTTTCAAAGTATTGTGTATCAAGCATTAAGTTTCACACGCACATAGTTTAGCTGTCCCAATCTCATAGTAGAGTACAATCTCTGCACTAGCAGTCATTTAGCAATTACGTAGCTCACAGATTAGTTAAGCTTAGTCTAGCAATTACGTGTCTCCTATACAAGATAAAAGCTCTGCACTAGCAGTTTTAGCAATTACATATCTCATACATAGACACAGCATGCATACACAAGTAATCCAGCAATTACATATCTCATATAAGCAGACAAAGCTCTGGATTACCAGTAGTTTAGCAATTACATGTCTCTTATATAGATAATAGCTTAGCATCGTTATGTTTATGTTTAGCAATTACATACCTCATATAAGCAGACCAAAAGCTCTGGACTACCAGTAGTTTAGCAATTACATGTCTCTTATATAGGGTAATAGCTTAGCCTCGTTACGTTTATGTTTCACATATATCTCAATCCATAGGTACAAGCTCTGGACTACCAGTCGTTTAGCAATTACGTAGCCTATGATTAGATACATGTACCATGTTTCATGCGCAAGTAGTAGTTTCAAGCACAAAGTTTCAAGTCCACACATCGTTTCATCATGAATTTCATAGGTTTGCATCAAGTCTCATGTTTAATCATAGTTTACACAATTATAAGTATCAAGTCTCATGTTTAAAGTATAAAGTTTCACAAGTATAAGCATCAAGTCTCATAAGCATTCAACATATGGTTTCAAGTCTCAAGTTAAAGTATAAGTTTCAAGTCTATTGCTTTTCAAAAGTATACTAAGTTTCAAGCATAACATTCAATATAAGTATCATGTTTATGTTTAAAGCATCACATAACATTTCAATAGTTTCATGAAAATGTTTAACATGCTTCTCAGTCCTGAAATAAAACAAATAAGTTTGAAAAGGGACAAATGAACTCACCTTGTGTCCGTAGTGTTTGACTAAGTATAGTAAGAATGCACGCCCTCTTTGTTTGCTCTTGTTGTGATGTTCAAGCTCCTGTATTTATTTCGCGTTGAGTTTATCTTATAAGTATTAAGCGTAATTGATTTGTGTGCGTGTGCATGTGTTAGCCATACAATTGGCTAACACCCGTGGTTTCAATCCTCATTCGACCCATTTTCTCTTATTATGGTTCCTTGTATCACAAGCCCTTGTGTTATATGTTTAAATCAAATCCCACTCTTGAAGTTTCATCACTTGTCATTATATGTTAATAAATGTATTGATAAAATCCTTATAATCGTTACTAAGTGTTTGTTCACCATATTAGAGGTGTGGTCGAATTGTTGGATTATGGCCCAAATTAACAAGTGGGCTGCAATATGGTTAGGGGCCGAGCTCATGGGTCGGGTGTACACTCTTAAGCCGTGGATATGGGCTAGAGTCTACATGTGTATGGGCCGCTAGAGTTAATCGAATTGGGCCATATAGAATGAAATAGACTAAATAATGGGGTTGGGCTGGTTATCATGCTTGGGCCGAAGAGTTTATGTTGGGTTTAACAAGAAATGGACCAATACACAATTCATTAGGCCATATAGAACCAAGATGGGCCAATTAACAGTTCGGGCTCAACGAATTTAAATGGGCCGAATGACATAGGCTATGTGTTTTTCTATTGGGCTGAAGGTGTGCATGTGTGTGGGCCGTCTAGTTTGAGCATGGATCATAGAAGAACGGGGCCCAATGAAGTGGGCTAAGTCGAACTCTTAGGTTTTAACTTCTGATCTGATTTTTTACGGATTAGTCAGCATGGAGCAGCGAACCTGTGGGTTCAAGCAGCTAAGGTTCGCTCCTAGGTGGTGAATGGTTCGGCTGAAACCCTGGTTCGCCGAGGGTTCGGCCCAGATTGAGTCAGGTTCGTCCCTTTCCTGGTTCGTGAAGAAAAGGTTCGGGCCAGGACTTGAAAGATTCGGTGGATGAGGGTTAGGTTCGCCACCTTCCAAGATGGTTCGTCGTGGTTGACAGGGGTTCGGGAATTGAAGGTTCGGTGTGCATGAGGGTCAGCACCCATGCAGGGTTCGTGGATCCTCTCTAAGGTTCGGCTGCAATTAAGATGAAAGGTTCGTGTGGCTGGTAATCATGCAACAAAGGTTCGTAACCCTTCTGACGCCATATGGTTCGGCTGGTAACATGTTGGTTCGCTGAGCTGAGGTGGGTTCGTCTAGTGTACAAGGTTCGGCCACCTATCTTGCACTCCAAGGTTCGGCAGCCTCAGGATAGTTCGGCGAGTGCTGTGCAAACAGGTTCGGCCATTAGTGAAGCACGAACCATGTCCATCATCTTCATCCTCAGTCGACTTAGGTTTGCTAATCTATCATGGGTACACTAGGATACATTTCCGAAGGTGTAGGACTCCCTAACGTGGGTTTTTAACCGGTTTAAGTGAGGTGATCGAACAACACTTCAAAAACTCTAATTTTCGTGAATTTTATGGCTCATTACCTCGAAATTAGTTGGATTACCGTTCCGATCTGTTGTACTTTGTTTGTAGAGGGCTTCAAGATGGTCGTTTAAGCGCAAGAATCATGTGATTTCGTTAAGATTGAGGGAGATATGCAGCTTCAAAGTTGAGAATGGTGTTGAAGTGTTAAAACCGGGAATGGAGAGTAGTGAGAGAGAGATGAGGTTGAAAATGAAATAAATGTGGTCTTTTAAGGTTTATATATCCCGTGGGTGTTTGGGTTCGTTTCGGTTGCTCGGTTCGCGTTTTCGTCGCGTATACGGCTCTTTACGCGCGTCTTTCGTAAATGAAATAAAAAGAATTATTTTTAAGATGTTTAGAATACGACTATTATTAGAAATTGTTTCAAATATCGTTGCGTTTAATTATTTATCGAATTATAATATTTTACGCGTTTTAGTAATTCATTCGCGATTTAATAAAATAGTATGATTTAAATTGTTTTATGATGAGTTTCAAAATTGTAAAATAGGAAATATTTTATTTCCTTAAATTTATGATCGATCGTATCGTTATTCGTTTCGTCAGATCGCGTCGCCATCGCACGTATTCGTTAGAATCGTCATTCGAACGAACAAGACGATGGTTTGGCTTTCTGATTCTTGTTTTCTACTGTTAAGTCATTATTTCAGAACGTTAAACTGTCAGAATTATTCGTGTAGATCGTCACCTATACGAATAACTCGTCGGTTTAGCATTCCGTCACAATAACCATTACAGTTTCGTTTTGTTTAACCTCACATACGTTTACCCCAAATAATATCACATCAAGTTTCGGTGTTTCAACACTGTGTTGTCTGACATGTTTCTGACTGTTAAACCCTAAGGTTTCAGTCAGATTCAGACAATCGTTTACTAGTTTCATGTTAAATCAGAATGTATCAATAGCATAATATAGTTTTCACGTAAAGTGTACCTGAGTTACTGTTCAAGTTTATTGTTGCGATCACTGTTCCGGCACGAGTCCGGCACTGGTGTTACATGTTACTACCGTTTACAACGTAAGGCATACAAACTATGGTCAAATGGGTTCATTTTAAACAATTAGGATTACATATAGGAACTATATTTTTCTCCTATCTGTCATTAAACTCATAATATTTATAAATTTCCTAATATTATACTAGGTGTCCTAGTTGGTCATAACTAATATTAGCTAACTATTCCTAAGTTTCATACATTCCCCACCCTATACCAACACTGACAACCTCCCGATGCAATGCAACAAGCTTATATATAGGGCATATGCAGAGGTAGATCGCAATCTCCCCTACACCGTCCCACCACCGTTCCATTGCACCACGATTATGTCCTTGTTAGCATTTAGGGTTCATCATGTATCTTACCATAGTCTCACCTCACAAGCCTCATCCTAAGTAGGATAATTTTGAGTTAAGTGGTCTCCAGTTCCCTTGGACAACTAGGTTCGCCTAATGTCTAAGTTCACCTGACATGTAGGTTTACCTATTTCTAAGTTCGCCTAATGTCTAAGTTCACCTGACATTAAAGTTCCCCTAATGTCTAAGTTCACTAAATTTCATACCAAATCCCAATGTCCATAATTATCAATAAGGGTTCCTATCATCACTAAGTGCTCTTATTGTCACTAAGTGTTCATATCCTCCCTATAATTCATTCTCATCAAGTGTCCATACCATCACTAAGTCTTAGTATCATCACTATGCGTTTATATTATTCCCAAGTGTCTATATCATCACCCAAGTCTTACAATCCATTACTAATCGTTCGTATAGTTCGTTGATCCTATGCACCCTACGTGTCCAATAAGTGTGTTTATAAATGAGTTTATAAGTGTTCATCAAGTGTGATCATCCATGAGTCAATCCAAACCATTCCAACAAACATACCATCAACAATCCACCTTACAACAATTCCTAGTAATATCCTAAGTTCATGACACTGACAAACCCCCAATATACTACAAATGGTATATGTATAGGGCATATGCAAGGGTAGATCGCAACCTCGCTTACACCGTCCCACCACCTTTGTAGTATACCACGAGTGTGTCCTTGTCTGGAGATCAATAGATCTAGCAGATAATTCCTAAAGCAGATAATTTCCTAAGCAGTTAAGTTCTTAAGCAGATAAGTGTCCCAACCGGGTAGTTCCCTTATTCCTCAATACTTACATCCACTCGATCTACTGTAAATGGTATATATATACAGGGCACATGATAAGGGTAGGTCGCAACCGCCCAAACCACCGTCCCACCACCTTTACAATACACCACGAGCATGTCCTTATCGAGTCATTAGGGCACAAGTAAGCAAATAATTAGTAAGCAGCATATATAGATCAGATGTATAACAGGAGTTCAGTTAACAGGTAATAAACACATAAGAATGAAATCCTGAATATACTAACTAGTGTATGAATTTCTTCATACTAGGGTATCCTACGGTTATAGACTAGGTCAACCATTTCTAGTAACCTAATTCCCTATAACCCAGGCTCTGATACCAATCTGTAACACCCCGACCGATGGCGGAAACGTCGGGATGCCACGAGGGATGTGTAGATTGTTCAAAAGCTCGTGGGCATCTAATTAAATCATCACATAACATTTAATCAACCAAATTAATTACATCAAAAATCATGTCTATCATGAATTAAATACATCAATTACACAAAAGATTTAGCTAAACTCTAATCACCAGAATTTCAGTTAATTAGCTAAGTCCAAGAATCCTTTGTGATGATGTCCAAAAGAGTGAATTTATCTTCCACAACCTACTTAGCTTCATTACCTGAAACATGTAGAAAATCAAGTGTAACCTACAAAGTAGTTGGTGAGAAATCATAAGTTTTTATGTATTAAAAATGTTTATATAACGTTTATGAAAGTTGGTAAATAGGTTTATAAAAGTTTATAATTTCCCCGAGAAAATCCACATGTGCACCTGTAAGTTAGTCTAGTTCTGCCAAATCTCAACATAACACAACATCCAAACAAATCCAAGTAATCACATACACAATTATCACAATTATTTAATCACGTATATTCAACTAATATCATCAATTCAATAATCATCAACCATCACAATCATATGAATATAAGTTACCGCGGAGGACCTCAGTCAACTCAATCAACGGCGGAATCATCGCGGAGGACCTCAGTCGACTCAATCAACGATATTCCTATAAGTGTCAATACGTGCACCGCGGAGGACCGCAGTTACCTCAATCAACAGTGGAGTCTCTAAGGAGGACGTTAGTCAACTCACCAACAGTAACTCAATTATCGTGGAGGACCTAAGTCAACTCGATCAACAATGACTCACGGATAAGTAATAATCCATCTCAATCAATAATCAATGATAATTCAATAATCTGAATATCATAATGATAAACTAGGTGTCACCCATGTGTTATCAAAATAATAATTAATATATTGGTATACATGTTCCACCTCCGAGTTTAAAAAAATAGTTTAAAAAGGGAGGTTATGAGAACTCACCTGAGTCCTTAGGATAATGTTCGTGTAATATACGCGCTCGCGTATGTGAAATCCCCAATATTCAATCAACCTGTAATTATCATATGTTTTGTGTTCATAAGTACTTGCGTTTTTATCTAAGTCATTTGTCCATGAGTGTTACTTTTAAATCACTAAGTGTTTTCTTAACTTTATTTATTTATTATAAATTAAGTTGTTACACTTAAGATTTCATCCATATTTGTCTCAAGTTTTATTTTAACTTGTTAATTCTTTTATCCTCATCAAATGATGAACAAGTCTTGAAATCTTTTGTATGCCCCGACAGGTATGTATAGGTAGAGGTATTGATCCTAATTGCACACATACATATGACCGACCACACACATGATTCTATTTAAACCACCACCATAGCCCAATTTATTCTATCACTTTAGGTTCAATAAAGATATATTTAGAGTTTCCATATAAGATGTTAACTTTACTCAATAAAATTCAATATATGTGTAACTTCATGGTTTTTAAGAAAGCTCATGATATAGAAAGAGAAAAGGTGGTGGTTGCCATAGTTTCCCATGCATGCTTAGTCATATGTGTTGGTGTATATATATTCATGCTCCCCATTTACCCTAAATCTCCTAATTAACTGAAATGAGGTTGTGTTTCCCCATGGAGGCAGGGAACCTTTTAGCCCATAGGGATAGGTTCGGCTCAATCATGCCAAGGTTCGGCCAACACAAGCTCGATAGGTTCGTCGGCAGATAACAGGGTTCGTTTCACAAGGTTCGGCTGGGAGGAGAAACAGGTTCGGCTCCACCTTGTTCACAGGTTCGCTCCCTAGGGTTCGGGAGGCTTAAGGTTTGGCAGCCTCCTTAGGTTTGCCGGTCACAAGGGTTCGGCTATATTAAAGGATCACCCTAGGTTCGCTGAAATGAAGAGGGGTTCGCTCGGCAAGTCCCTTAATTACCACAAGTTCTCCCACCCCCTAAGGTTCGTCCATGATGGTTCAGCAACATGAATGGGTTCGTGAGGCCAAGAGGTTCGTGGCTAGCTAAGGAGGTTTGTCCAACCCATCAAAGGTTCGGCCACAAGGGTTCACCGCTAGCTTAAGCAGGTTCGGCTACCCATGTAGGGTTCGGCCAGACCTGATGGTGCAGGGTTCGGCCCAAGCTGGGTCACGAACTAGCTTCTCACCCTCATCATCTCCACGTTCTTGGGCGTTCCTGATGTGTTCATGGCTCCCATAAATAACTACTAACCCGATTAATACAACTAATCTCTAAGAAAATCGATTAAGGGTTAGTTGCCATGTTCTAATCACGTTTCTAACAAAACCGAAAAGAAACTAGTAGATCTACCTCGAATTGTCGGTCAAGATTTCTTTGTATCTCCTTGTTCCCATAGATCACACGAACGCGTGGACACCAAGATCTTCCGATTTCGTTGAGTGATGATCAAGAAAAGCTAGAGAGAAGTTTGGGTGAGAGAGAGTGACGAAAATGTGTAGGTTAGAGAGAGAAAGATGTTGGTGAAAGTGAGAAAGAAGAGGAAGAAACTATTCTTTATATCGCGTGTTTTCACCACGTGCCTGGTCTCGTTTTTATTGCGATAAATTATATAATTGTTCGATTTTGATCGGTTTTTAACAAAAACATATTTAACATGTAAAACGTTTAAATGAATAGATTTCGTTATAATAAAATGATTTTAAATAAATTGTTTCGTAAACCAATTCCGTTTCACTTACGATAATTTATTTATCTAATTAAAACGATTTATTCAGGTTTTGTTTTAGGTTATGTTTCCTAATAAATATTTTTAGCTTTCATTTATTAATTTAATATCGTTTGATATTATTTTGTTATCTCGTCGAAGCGCGTTACTTGCGTACGTATTCGTAAAGATCGTCACCTTTGTGAATCCAACGCTCGTATCGTATTTCGATTCGATTTACGATTTATGGAATCCCATTTCAGAATATTATTTTTAATAATTATATTCGTGTGAATCGTCACTCACGCAAATACATTATTAACTTAATATTTCTGAATCAATATTCGCGTTTAAATAATGTGTAACATCCCAAATTTTCTAATACAAGTTATTTGGACTTACGAATGGGTAACGGATAATTAACTGGTGAGAGATGGACAAAAAATAAAATGTTAAGGCCTCGAGTTCGTGTACTCGAAGTCTAAACTTCGAGTACACTGTACTCGAAATACTGTACTCGAACATTCCTCATATTTCGGGTACAGGACACTGCCTATAAATAGTAGGGCCTTGGGAAACGTGCTAACCTTTGGCTGAAGCGCATCTTCTCTCGAGTACACGAAGCAGAGTTCGAGCACTGCAAAGGTCGAGCTTTTAATCGACCAAACGGAAGAGGAAACGCACGAGGATCTACAGGAGTGCTCATCTACCTTCAAGTAAGTGATCCAAACTGAAAAGTTAGGATTTTTGTACAAAAGTTAGGATGGACATACAAAAGGGAACTTATGCATAAAGCTCACACCTTTATGCATAAAGTTCGGAACTTTGAGGTTCCAGCATGTTGGTAACAACATAAGGAACCTAGAACTAGCTCCCCAAAGCCTTAGATGAATTTCTGAGATGTTTAATGACGAAAGTGATGAGTACATGAAATCCTGCACAAAGAGTACTCGAAATCATACTTAGAATTTCGAGTACACAGACATTTCGAATACAAAGGTTATTTCGAGTACATGACTATTTCGAATACAAAGGTCATTTCGAATACAAGGGTTACTTCGAGTACGAGCTTATTTCGAATACTAAGCTATTTCGTGAACCAGGGTAATTTCGTGTACATGAGAACTTAATGAATTTCAAGGGTTTCGAACACTTAGCTAAGTTTCGAGAACTTGAATTCAGTAAGGGGGACTAGTAGGCTATGACGACTTAGAATAATTTCTAAGTCTCAGAACGTGATGTAACGAGATGATGTAACTGATGTAGGTTCTTAAGGCCTAGCTAAGGAGTTCGGCTAAGGAAACAGGAAACTACTATCAGGTGAGTTCTATACGCCCTCTTTTATGTTTAATGTTTTGGGCTGACATACATGCTTATTGTTATGATGTTATGTGCTCATGATGATGATGAATGAATGATGATATGCCCTGACTATGTATGCATGTTTATGTGCTAGTATGATCTATGCATGAAAGTATGCTATGTATGATGAATACATGATAAGGAGTTATGATAATGAATAACATGCCATGATAATGATGCTAGCATATGATATGATGATGACTTTATGATAACATGCTTCATGATGATAACTATGAGAATAGTTATAGGAGTATGACAAGGTCCTAGGTTGCTAGGATGAAAGTATGATATGTAGACATGATGCCATGATGTTATGATATGATAACGATGCTAGTATGATATGATGACTTGTGCATGATGCTAGTATGTTATGATGGTATGATGAAATGATGCTAGTATGACATGCCTAATATGCCATGATGACTACGATGAATGATGTTATGATGCTAGCAGGAAATGTTATGATGATTATGATAAAACAAGATATGATGCTAGTATATCATGCATGACGAATGAACGATGTTCCTATAAGTGTTATAGGATATGTATAAGGGATGTACCAGTAATTGTGTTGGGTAAGTATGATAGTCAACCACGACTATAACTGGGTATGATAGTCAACCACGACTATAACTGGGTATGAAAGTCAACCACGACTATAACTGGGGATGATAGTCAACCACGACTATAACTGGGCATGATAGTCAACCACGACTATAACTGGGCATGATAGTCAACCACGACTATAACTGGGTATGATAGTCAATCACGACTATAACTGGGTATGATAGTCAACCACGACTATAACTGGGTATGATAGTCAACCACGACTATAACTGGGTATGAAGCCTTGTGCCGGCATTAGCCCACTGTTCGTATGGTAACAATGGAACGTATGACGATGATGTTAAGCATGTTATGTGCTAAGGTTATGGACTACGTGTATGAAATGATGTTTATGTTAAGTATGTTTAATGTTGTTTTATGAAAACTAGAACTCACCAGCATAAGCTGACTTGATTTAGCATGTATGTCAGGTTAAAGCTATGGTAAGAGAAAGCATGGAGCTGGGGCATCAATCCAGGCGACCCGTTGGTTTTGGCAATTCGATATGATTGTGATACAGACACTTTATTGAATTCTGTTTATCAAACAATGTTTACATTTCCGCTGCATGATTATGAAAGTTTTTAGTTTAAGAGCTATGTGTTATGATGAAAACCAACCTCTGCGAGGCGGCCGGGATTGGGGCCTCACAAGTTGGTATTAGAGCCAGGTTTGAGAGATCTTGGCATCCCAAATGCCAAGACTTAAACTGAGAATTGGATTAATTAAGGCGGATTGCCAACCACGGAAGAACGGATGGCACGAGCCGAATGTTATGTTTGAGTTAAGGGTTAGATGTAAGGTTATGTAAGTAGTTAGTGTCATGCACATTGAAGAGATGGGATGGGAAACGTTTAGAGCCTATGAGTTGGGTAAATGGTTAATAACACTTGATCAACGTCATTAACGATTTACAACACTTATTTCGTGCTAAATAGATTCCTGTGCTGACTCATCAATTGTTGCATTATGTAGAAAGTTAAGATGGTTGGACAAAAGGGTAGACCGCGAAAGAAACCACAGGGAACTGAGGAGCCACATGTCGAGGCCGAGAAACCTGTCAACGAAGGAGGAGACGAGCACAGTGAGCCATCGGAAAATGAAGAGGAGTTCACACTAGAGCCTATTGTAGTAAAGGCTATTTCTGATGAGGTCTGCCAGATCATGGATGAAAAGATGCCGGCAATGATTGCTAAGGCACTGAAGGATGCTCTGAAAGACAAGTCTGAGGGAACTAAAGAAAGCACCAAAGAAGATGATATGGTGATCATCGAGACTAAGAGCGACGACTCTATGACTGGGAAACTGAAGGGCTGTGACTACAAGTCCTTCAAGGGATGTAACCCACCGATCTTTGATGGAAAGAAGGATGCTGTGGCCACCTGCCACTGGATTTCTGCGATGGAGGCTGTTATCTCCATCAGTGAGTGCCGAATTGATCAAGCTGTCAAGTTTGCAGCTCACTCTTTCGTCGAGGAGGCACTTCACTGGTGGAACACCATTAAGCAGTCCAAAGCTGCAGCTGATGTAGAGAAGATGACTTGGGACGATCTCAAGGAACTGGTTACTAAACAGTTCTGTCCCAAGAATGAGCTCGATAAGGTTGAAAGGGAGTTTCTGGCTCTGAAAGCTGGGAGTCTGAACCACCGGCAGTACACGTCGAGGTTTAATGAGATGGCTAGGCTTGTTCCTCACTTGGTTTCTACCGAGGAACGCAGGGTGAAGTTGTACATGGAGGGTTTGCCTCCCAAGGTTCGGATTCATGTGAAGGCGAATGCTCCCAAGACTTATGATTCCACCGTAGAGCTCAGTGGAATAGTTTAGGACGATGTTATGTCGGCCGAGCCAGCCAAAGAAGAAGCAAAGGTGAAAGAGTCCTTTGGGACTAAGAGAGGTCGAACAGACCAACGAAAATTTTCAGGCAAAAAGGTGAAGCGTGAGGATGCGAACCGATGCAGCAAGTGTGGTAAAATTCACACCGGACAGTGCTTGGTGGGCACTAACCTATGTTTTCGATGCGGAAAGACGGGGCATTTTTCCAGCAATTGCCCAAGTGCCACCAGATGCTACAACTGCAACGGGTTTGGACATCTGTCTAAAGATTGCAGGCAACCACGGGCCGATGTTTCGGGCTCGAGTAAGAAAGAGGAGAAAGGAAAGGAGAAGCAGAAGGCTAAAGCACGAGCCTTTACGATGACAAAGGAGGATGCTATCGAGGACCCCGATGTGGTCACAGGTACCTTTTCTATCAACAATATTCCTACTTCTGTATTGTTTGATTCTGGTGCCAGTATGAGTTTTGTGTCTTCTACTTTCTATGATGGGTTATCTGGGAAGGTTAAGAAGATAGATCGGGTATTTGATGTAGAGACGGCTATTGGTAAGATGACCAGGGTGACTGAAGCTATTGATGATTGTTATGTTGAGATAGAAGGTCATAGGTTCCCTGTCCGACTGTTTCTTATAACCTTAGGAGGCTTTGATGTAGTTTTGGGTATGGACTGGTTAGCCAAATACGAGGCTAATATTGTATGTCGACGAAAGATGATATGTTTACGTGCGATGGATGGGAGTTCCGTAACGGTTTATGGTGATAAAGCGATGTATGCGCCGAAGATCATTTCGATGATCAAGGCTGATGTTATGATGAGGCGAGGGTGTGTAGCCTACTTGACCTACGTAATTGAGGAACGTACGGATATGAGGACGATTGATGATGTTCCTGTGGTGTGTAACTTCCCCGATGTATTCCCTAAGGAATTGCCGAGATTACCACCCGAACGGGAAATTGAGTTCCAAATCGACTTAGTGCCAGGGGCATAACCCGTTGCCAAAACACCTTACCGTCTAGCTCCAACTGAGATGAAGGAAATGATGACCCAGCTACAAGAACTCCTCGATAAAGGTTTTATACGACCAAGTGTCTCCCCGTGGGGAGCACCGGTGCTGTTCGTTAAGAAGAAGGATGGAAGTATGCGTATGTGTATCGATTACAGGGAACTGAATAAGTTAACCGTAAAGAACAGGTATCCACTACCTAGAATTGATGACTTGTTCGATCAATTGCAAGGTGCAAGCTGGTTCTCAAAGACAGATCTCCGATCCGGTTACCATCAGTTGAAAGTTCGAGAGCAGGATATTCCAAAGACTGCTTTCCGTACGCGTTATGGACATTACGAGTTTCTCGTTATATCGTTTGGATTGACGAATGCTCCTGCAGCATTTATGGATTTGATGAACAGGGTATGTCGACCGATGCTGGACCAATCGGTGATAGTGTTTATTGATGATATTTTGATTTATTCAAAGAACGAGGGAGACAATGCTTGCCACATACGTGAGGTATTGGAGATCCTGAGGAAAGAGACACTTTATGCTAAATTCTCCAAATGCGCTTTCTGGTTACGAGAGGTACAGTTTCTGGGTCACGTGGTGAACCTAGAAGGCATTATGGTAGATCCAGCTAAAGTTGAAACGATTATGAAATGGAGCCCTCAGAAGTCACCAACAGAAGTACGTAGTTTTCTTGGTCTAGCTAGCTATTATCGGAGATTTATTCAGGACTTCTCCAAGATAGTGACGCCACTGACGAAGCTCACGAAGAAAGACGTAAAGTACGAATGGGGTCCAAACCAAGAACAAGCGTTCTCAGTGCTAAAGGAGAAACTTACCCAAGCTCCTGTTCTAGCACTGCCGGATGGAAATGATGATCTTGTTGTGTATGCCGATGCGTCACGACAAGGGTTGGGATGCGTACTGGTGCAAAGGGGAAGGGTGATAGCTTATGCTTCGCGCCAGCTAAAGATTCATGAGGCTAACTACCCAACCCACGATCTTGAACTCGCTGTAGTGGTGTTTGCATTGAAAATATGGAGGCACTACTTGTATGGAGTAAGGAGTACCATCTATACCGACCACAAGAGCTTGAAGTACTTCTTCGAGCAAAAGGATTTGAATATGAGGCAGAGACGATGGCTTGAGCTGTTAAAGGATTATGATTGTGATATTTTATATCACCCGGGAAAGCCCAATGTGGTAGCAGATGCTTGGAGTCGCAAGACGGATCATCCTGCCATACATGTAAAATCGTATAGTTTGGTGATAACGCCAGACTTTTTGAACGAGCTCAAATAGGCGCAACAGGAAGGGTTGAAAGAAGAGAATGTGGGTTTTGAACGTGTCTTTGGACAAGTCAAGAACTTGGAAGACAACGACCATGGGATAAAGATACGATTCGGTCGGATGTGGGTGCCCAGAAATGGGGACATTCGAGCGAGAATTTTAGATGAAGCCCACAAGTCACGTTATTCAGTGCACCCTGGTGCGACGAAGATGTACCAAGATCTTCGACAAGATTATTGGTGGCCGTGCATGAAGTTTAATGTGATGCAGTATGTGAACAGGTGCCTTACTTGTGCGCAAGTGAAGGCTGAACATCAGAAGCCCTACGGATATGTGCAACCTCTTGAGGTACCGGAATGGAAGTGGGAACACATCACCATGGATTTCATCACCAAGCTACCGAGAACAGCTAAACGACATGATACCATTTGGGTGATTGTGGACCGACTGACGAAAAGTGCACACTTTCTTCCTATCAGGGAAACGCATACGTCCGAAAGATTTTCTGAGTTGTTCGTAAAAGAGATTGTGACTCGACATGGAGTTCCTGTCTCCATTGTGTCAGATCGGGATACGAGGTTTACTTCCAGATTCTGGAAGCAGTTTCACGATGCTATGGGAACGAGACTGAACATCAGTACCACCTATCACCCCCAAACCGATGGACAGTCGGAAAGGACTATCCAGACATTGGAGGATATGCTTAGGGCGTGCATTATCAATTTTGGAGGAAGCTGGGATGATCACTTGCCATTGGTGGAGTTTTCGTACAATAACAGCTATCACTCTAGTATCGGAATGCCACCATATGAGGCGTTGTATGGAAGACGATGTAGAACCCCGGTATGCTGGGGTGAAGTTGGACAGAAAGAGATGGGAAATAAAGCTGCAGTAACTGATATGGCAGAAAAGTTACGGGTGATAAAAGCACGTTTGAAAGCTGCACAAGATCGCCAAAAGTCTTACGCTGACAAGCGCCGAAGACAGATCGAGTTTGATGTTGGCGATCGAGTGTTGCTGAAAGTATCACCATGGAAGGGAATCATTCGATTCAGAAAGAGAGGAAAGTTGAGTCCGAGGTACATCGGACCGTTTCAGATAAAAGCAAGGGTAGGGAAAGTCGCGTATCGACTGGACCTACCAGAGGAGCTGAACGGGATTCATCCTACCTTCCACGTGTCACATCTTAGGAAGTGTTTGGCAGATGAGCTAGCACATGTTCCTTTGGATGACATTGAGGTAGATGACCGACTGAACTACATTGAAGAACCAGTTACCATTGTGGATACGAAGGAGAAGCAGCTACGGAATAAAACGGTTCGTCAAGTAAGAGTTCAGTGGAAGCATCGGAAGGGTTCAGACACGACGTGGGAATTGGAAGACGAGATGAGGAAGTTGTATCCTCATTTGTTCGATATGTAACGAGGCAGGTTTTGGGACGAAACCTATTGTAAGGAGGGGAGACTTGTAACATCCCAAATTTTCTAATACAAGTTATTTGGACTTACGAATGGGTAACGGATAATTAACTGGTGAGAGATGGACAAAAAATAAAATGTTAAGGCCTCGAGTTCGTGTACTCGAAGTCTAAACTTCGAGTACACTGTACTCGAAATACTGTACTCGAACATTCCTCATATTTCGGGTACAGGACACTGCCTATAAATAGTAGGGCCTTGGGAAACGTGCTAACCTTTGGCTGAAGCGCATCTTCTCTCGAGTACACGAAGCAGAGTTCGAGCACTGCAAAGGTCGAGCTTTTAATCGACCAAACGGAAGAGGAAACGCACGAGGATCTACAGGAGTGCTCATCTACCTTCAAGTAAGTGATCCAAACTGAAAAGTTAGGATTTTTGTACAAAAGTTAGGATGGACATACAAAAGGGAACTTATGCATAAAGCTCACACCTTTATGCATAAAGTTCGGAACTTTGAGGTTCCAGCATGTTGGTAACAACATAAGGAACCTAGAACTAGCTCCCCAAAGCCTTAGATGAATTTCTGAGATGTTTAATGACGAAAGTGATGAGTACATGAAATCCTGCACAAAGAGTACTCGAAATCATACTTAGAATTTCGAGTACACAGACATTTCGAATACAAAGGTTATTTCGAGTACATGACTATTTCGAATACAAAGGTCATTTCGAATACAAGGGTTACTTCGAGTACGAGCTTATTTCGAATACTAAGCTATTTCGTGAACCAGGGTAATTTCGTGTACATGAGAACTTAATGAATTTCAAGGGTTTCGAACACTTAGCTAAGTTTCGAGAACTTGAATTCAGTAAGGGGGACTAGTAGGCTATGACGACTTAGAATAATTTCTAAGTCTCAGAACGTGATGTAACGAGATGATGTAACTGATGTAGGTTCTTAAGGCCTAGCTAAGGAGTTCGGCTAAGGAAACAGGAAACTACTATCAGGTGAGTTCTATACGCCCTCTTTTATGTTTAATGTTTTGGGCTGACATACATGCTTATTGTTATGATGTTATGTGCTCATGATGATGATGAATGAATGATGATATGCCCTGACTATGTATGCATGTTTATGTGCTAGTATGATCTATGCATGAAAGTATGCTATGTATGATGAATACATGATAAGGAGTTATGATAATGAATAACATGCCATGATAATGATGCTAGCATATGATATGATGATGACTTTATGATAACATGCTTCATGATGATAACTATGAGAATAGTTATAGGAGTATGACAAGGTCCTAGGTTGCTAGGATGAAAGTATGATATGTAGACATGATGCCATGATGTTATGATATGATAACGATGCTAGTATGATATGATGACTTGTGCATGATGCTAGTATGTTATGATGGTATGATGAAATGATGCTAGTATGACATGCCTAATATGCCATGATGACTACGATGAATGATGTTATGATGCTAGCAGGAAATGTTATGATGATTATGATAAAACAAGATATGATGCTAGTATATCATGCATGACGAATGAACGATGTTCCTATAAGTGTTATAGGATATGTATAAGGGATGTACCAGTAATTGTGTTGGGTAAGTATGATAGTCAACCACGACTATAACTGGGTATGATAGTCAACCACGACTATAACTGGGTATGAAAGTCAACCACGACTATAACTGGGTATGACAGTCAACCACGACTATAACTGGGTATGATAGTCAACCATGACTATAATTGGGCATGATAGTCAACCACGACTATAACTGGGTATGATAGTCAAGCACGACTATAACTGGGTATGATAGTCAACCACGACTATAACTGGGTATGATAGTCAACCATGAGTATAACTGGGTATGAATCCTTGTGCCGGCATGAGCCCGCTGTTCGTATGGTAACAGTGGAACGTATGACGATGATGTTAAGGATGTTATGTGCTAAGGTTATGGACTACGTGTATGAAATGATGTTTATGTTAAGTATGTTTAATGTTGTTTGATGAAAACTAGAACTCACCAGCGTAAGCTGACTTGATTTAGCATGTATGTCAGGTTAAAGCTATGGTAAGAGAAAGCATGGAGCTCGGGCATCAATCCAGGCGGCCCGTTGGTTTTGGCGATTCGATATGATTGTGATACAGACACTTTATTGAATTCTGTTTATCAAACTATGTTTACATTTCCGCTGCATGATTATGAAAGTTTTTAGTTTAAGAGCTATGTGTTATGATGAAAACCAACCTCTGCGAGGCGCCCGGGATCGGGGCCTCACATAATGTTTGTAACCTCACCATCGCGTGTTTATTTCCAATTATATTTTCTTTATTTTTATGAAGTTAATATTATAATTCCCAATCCCAAAATCCGCTAAACCATATCACTGACACATCCATGATAGATCGAAATATGCATATGTATAGAGCATATGCTGAGGTAGATCACAACCTCCCCTACACCGTCCCACCGCTATTTCGATAAACCATGACCATGTGTCCTTGACTATGTTTAGTAACCAACCAGTAACAACAACCCCCAATTCGAATCAAATCCAAATTCCATAATCCGTGAAATGTAACTGCATTAACTCTCTGGTTCTGTTTAGTTGGGTTTCAACCAAACTTACCATGGTTTATGCATAGAATAATATATTCTCAATATGTATACAAATAACAGTGATAATCATCAAATAATACATCATCATTAATAATTACAAAATCTCAGGTCGTAACAGTACAATCGTACGGATGTACGTACGACCGGAAGTACAGTGATGTTACAGCTGTAACCTTTGCGATTTTCTCACTAAATTTGTAAAAAAAAATAATGGTGTTTAAATTAGGATAAACTAAAGTTTATGGGATTCTAATTCTTATATCTAATATTAAATAACATTAACATTATCACTATGAATTTACTAAAATTAATTTTAACAAAATTTGGTTTATTTAACAAAACAAGACATTCATATTTTAAAATTAGAAGAGTAATTAAACTTTATAAACTTGTTAGATGTGAATACACACATTTAAGTAATAACAATTTGAATTTTAATGTTTGTATAATCTAAATATAATTATTTAGAAACAATATAAAACTTATCTTTATAATATGTATATATATATACATATACATATATATATATATATATATATATATAAGTTTTATGTATTTCAAAATAATTTTAATAATAAGATTTATGAGAATTATATAAACTTTTATTATAATTTTTTATAGAAGTTATCAAGTAAAAGTCACAAACTTATACTAGTTTTTACATAAAATAACAAGGTTAGAAATGGAGGGGCTGCATTGTAAATAACAGAAACTTGTGTGTTTGTGAGTGTAAAAACATTAAAACAACAAACTGGTGAATCAATGAAACTTGAAGGGCCTGTTCTGACGAAACCCGAAAATTTCTTTCTTTTTTCCTCTTTGACTCCCGTTCGAACCTATACTCACACGGTTTGCAACTAAACTCGATCAAAACGCCTTTTTGCAATCAAATCATTAACAGAAATACATTTCTAATATGTTCGTGGTGATAACCGACCAATTAATTTCAAATTAATACCAATTAAGCATAGTGAAACCAAAACCGAACATTCAAAGCAAAACCGTAACTCGAATTCGATTAAAACCAATACAAAACATCAAATTGAAGCTATAGAAACTTAGGCGACAATAATCTGAGACTAACATATCATAATACATCCTCTTTGATTAAGCCAATCATCGGATCAATCCAAGCCATTGTCGCGACCAGTAGAGCATTCAATCTCAAACTATACGAGTTCATTCCAGGTAATCTTGAACTCCATTCCACTTTTTTTGAGCTCTACAACAATAGCCCTATGATTTTGGGCGCTCAAAAACACTCAGTCGATCGAATTTAATCTGGATGGATTCTAGGGTTCATAAGATAATGGGGCTGATTTGGTTGGGAGATGGCTTAGGAGGAAGGTAAGAAGAATTGCAGGTCTGGCCCCTACAATTCTTCCTTTCTAATTTAAATTTTGAGATTAGCAGTTTTAGTCCACCTAGTTATCAAAGGGTTTATAAAAATGTTATTAATTTTATAAAAATTTAACTAATGTCATGTTATGTAAACTAAAGTTATTTTTTATGTATAAAAGTTATATAAGTCATTTAACAAATACTAATAAAATATTTATTCATTTTGTTAATATTTTAACAAAATTTATTTATTTTATAGACTTATTTTAAAACCTTAGAATTATTATTATAAATATTATTGTTATAACTTTACCAATAAAATGCTTTCTTTATAATTATCATCCTATGTAAACAGTTTTGTAAAAATAAACATTTCGAATTTATTAATAATTTGAAATTACACAATTTATTAAAATGTTACAAAGATGATGAGCAGGAACCTCCATACATGCCTCCATTTCTTCCAATTGAAGGGACAATGCCAAACTAAAGGTCAAGCTCAAAGGTAAAGCAGTAAAAGAGTCATCCGAATACGATTTAAAGAAATTAAGCTAGGGCTGTTTAAAAAGCTCACGACTCGAGGCTCGCTCGAAGTTCGCTCGAAAAAAGCTCGGCTCGTGGCTCGACTCGTTGGCTCTGCTCGATTTTTAACATATATATATATATATTGAATTATATATGCACACACATATGTTATATTACACACAAACATATAAATATATGTGTATATATATATTTAATATCTTATACACAAATGTATATATATATATATTAAATTTTATATATAACAGATTTTATATGTATTTAATTTTATATATTACATTTATATATATTATATATGTATGTGTGTAAAGTGGAGAAGGAGGTAGAAAAAAACTCGAGCTGGCTCATGACTCAGCTCGAGGCTTGAGTTTCTTTACAAGCTTGAGCTCGAGGCCTCGAGCTCGATTTTTTTCCTCAAAAATATTTTCGAGCTGGCTCGGTGTAGCATACTAGGAAATCCCATATTGGCCGCGAACAGGAGAGATTCTTGTCTTATAAGTAACCATCTACCTCTTACATCACCAACGCGTTTTCGGCTTAGCTGGCTATGGAGCACATGAAAACTTCACAGTTAAGTGTGCTCAGGCTGCAGCAATCCAAGGATGGGTGACCTACCTGGGAAGTTTTCACCCGAGCAACCGAAAGCACAACCGTGAGCTCCGAGTTGGCAAAGCGGACGATATTGGTGGTAGACGGGGCCGGATGTTACAAAATGGTATCAGAGACACTCTTGTTTTACGTGGTATGGTGGGGCAAACCTCATCGAGGACGATGAGTCCCTAAGACGGGGTGTATATAACATCCTAGGCAATCCCACATCGGCCGTGAACATGAGAGATTCCTGTCTCATAAGTAACGATCCGCCTCTTACTTCACCAACGCGTTTTCGGCTTAGATGGCTATGGAGCACATGAAAACTCCACATTTAAGCATACTCAAACTGCAGCAATCCAAGGATGGGTGACCTCCTTGGGAAGTTTTCACCCGAGCAACCGAAGGTTTAACCGTGAGATCCGTGTGGGCAAAGCGGACAACATTGGTGGCAGACGGGGCTGGATATTACAGAGTAGTATCAGAGACACTCCTGTTCAACACGAGATGGTGGGACAAACCTCATCGAGGACGATGAGTCCCTAAGAGGGGGTGTATGTAACATCTTAGGCAATCACACATCGGCTGTGAACAGGAGAGATTCCTGTCTCATAAGTAACAACCCGCCTCTTACATCACCAACGCGTTTTCGGCTTAGCTGGCTATGGAGCACATGAAAACTCCGGGCAACCGAAGGTAAAACCGCGAGCTTCGAGTGGGCAAAGCGGACAATATTGGTGGTAGACGGGGCCAGATGTTACACTCGGCTCGAAATGTCTCAAGCTCGAGCTCGGCCTGTCTCGGCTCGGCTCAATTACAGCCCTAAATAGCCTTATTCATGACTTATATTTGAACAATATGGTTAGGATTGTGGTGATCGAGAAATTCGAGAAAAAAATCGACAAGTTCTATGAAATTGAGCAACAAAAGATGGAGTTGGAACGAAAAAGATGAAGATGAAAAAAAAGAAAATGGAGATGTAAGAGCGGAAACTTCTCTTAATTAATACAAGTCATATGAATTCATATCAAAGAGCCGAACACGAGACAATGTGTAACGAAATTTAAAAAAGGTACGACTATGCTAGTGAAGATTAGATTTATTTTGAGATTTTAGGTTGTCATTCCTAATTTTAAGTTTAGCTTAACTTAGGGTTAGGAATGTGTTGATCAAGAAATTCGAGAAAAGAATCGACAAATTCTATGAAATTGAGCAACAAAAGATGGAGTTGGAACGGAAAAAGATGGAGATGAAACAAAAGAAAATGGAGATGTAAGAGCAGAAACTTCTCTTAATTAATACAAGTCATATGAATTCAAATCAAAGAGCCGAACACGAGACATTGTGTAATGAAATCCAAAAGAAGTACGACTATGCTAGTGAAGATTAGATTTATTTTGAGATTTTAGGTTGTCATTCCTAATTTTAAGTTTAGCTTAACTTAGGTATTCTTTTTTAATTTTAGGTTATGTAATTTACTTTTCATGTTATGCAAGTTTACTATCTACTTACATTTCTTGTCTTTTTCCTAACAAAAGCTAAGAACATTTTAAACATTTCAGGCAAAAATGAGCATATGTCTTTTTAATCACATTTTTGAAGAAATATCCATACCAGGTAGCTGTGAACATTTTAAATATGTCACACAAACATATGATGAGATTGGCGTAAAAGGTCTTTCACCAAGACAAAAATGTACAAGTGTCATTCGTTGGTTGGCTTATGGTGAATCAACTGACTAATGTGATGAGTACAAACGAAATGGTAAAAGCACTTCTATTAAATGTTTACACAAGTTTTGTAGGTCTATTGTTGAGGTTCATTCACCACGATATCTTAGAGGACCTAACGAAGATGACATTTAATGGTTGCTACAACTGCATTCTAATAAACATGGTTTTGAAGGAATGCTTGGTAGCATAAATTGTACACATTGGCCTTGGAGAAACTGCCCAACTTCTTGGAAAGATCAGTATACTTGAGATGATCATGGCCATCCAAACATTATGTTAGAGGCTATGGCATCACAAGACCTTTGGATTTGGCATGCATTCTTTAGAGTGACATGTTCAAACAATGATATCAATGTTCTCAATCAATCACCCGTAATCAATTAAATTATAGAGGGGAATGCACCACTTTGCAACTTTACAGTAAACGAGAATGGGTACACTAAATGATACTATCTTGTAGATGACATTTGCTCAAAATGGTTAAAACTGGTAAAGAGTTTTGTTTGTCCTCCAAACAATAATCTTAGAAAATGCAATATTATAAGCAACGACAGGAGTCTTGTAGAAAAGATATAGAAAGAGCAATTGGTGTCATCCAAGCAAGGTGGGCAATGATACGATGCCCTGGAAGATCTATCAATATCCCGGTGTTAGATGATATAATGCATGCATGTATCATACTACATAATATGATTGTAGAAGATGGATATCATGCATTAACTAATTGGTCTTGTGAAGAACACGAACCTGAGCTAGCAAGTTATAATAAAGAATCTCAATCAAGCTCGTTAAGAGTAGATTTTTTTTTGTGATTTTTAAATTATCGATTTATTTTAGGTCTTGTTTTGTTTAAGCATTTTTATTTTTAGGTCTTGTTTAAGTACTTTTATTTTTATTTTTAGGAATGTAATGCAAATTTAAGTTTTATTTCTTGTGTACGAAAAAGAGCGAGTAAATTCATCCATTAGCATTCCGAGTAATATAATGTTACATGTGCTATATATGTTATTTGTCTCTCACCTCAGTAAGATGCCTGTTGGCATCTTTACTCCGGTTTAGAGAGAGACATACACACAGTTCCATTCCATTATTGGTTTCTTTCATCATGTAAATCAATCTACTCAACCCCCATATGTACGTTTTCTCGATGTGATTATCTTCTTCCCTCAATAATTTCAACCAATCTAGAGATCCTCACTTCTAAATCTTCATCAATCTGTTTGAATTTGCTTTTTCTTTCAATAATTTCATCATGAAATTCACCTGTAAACCTTGCACTGAAATGATTGCGATGAAGTTCAGTGGTGCTTAGTTTCGTTTGATCTGTAAATCTGGTACTGAAAGTGATTTTCTTTTGCAGAGAAGTATGGATCTGAATCTGAAGCGAACGAAGACGGTTGATTCCGATCTGGTATCGCCGGAGTCAACATCGATGTGTCCGTTTCCGGATGAGGTCTTAGAGCCAGTTCTCTCGCTAATCAATTCACACAAGGACCGGAGCTCGGTGTCTCTAGTCTGCAAGGACTGGTACCACGCTGAGAGGTGGAGCAGGCGTCATGTGTTCATCGGAAATTGCTACTCGGTGTCGCCAGAGATAGTTGCCGGAAGGTTTCCTAACATTCGAAGCGTGACGTTGAAGGGGAAACCTAGGTTTTCGGATTTCAATCTGGTACCGGAGGATTGGGGGGCTGATGTTTATCCATGGCTGGTTGTTCTCGCGAAGGCGTATCCGTTCCTTGAGGAGCTGAGATTGAAACGAATGGCGGTTAGTGATGAGAGTTTGGAATTTCTGGCGATGAATTTTGTTGAGTTTAAAGCTTTGTCGCTTTTGAGTTGTGATGGATTTAGTACTGATGGATTGAAAGCCATTGCTACTCATTGCGGGTATGATTTTTTCTTTATTATTGAAGTTAGGGATTGAAATTATTCATGTTTGAACATATGCAAGGCTCAGTTGATGTGAATTTGTCAAATTAGGCTTAGTTTTCTCCTACAAATGTGATGACAGATTTACTTGAATTTGTGTTTGTTTTTGATGGGAAATTCAAGTTGTTTTAGTTAAAAAGTTCAATAATTTTGCTTCATCTTAGGTCTATTGTGGATTGATTTTTAGTCATGGCAAATTGCAATAAATAGCTACAAATTTTCAATACTTTTCTAAAAGCAGCAAATTTCTAATGCTGCTATTAACATTATTCTTATTCCTAGGCATGCTATATGAATTTTTATTTTTTATTTATTTAATTTTTTTTGTCAGGATTACTCAAATAATTAATTTTGAAAGTTGCAGTGGTGTTTTAATAACTTTTATCCAAGACCAGTTAGCAAAGTCGAATTGAAGTGAAATATGTTGCTATCTGTTGCAATTTGGGTTTTCAGTTATTCTTTAATAAAGGTTTACCTGGAGTCAATCTTTGAAATAATTCATTAATGGAAATGTTTCACACAACAACAATATCATTTCGTCATCAATCGGTATAAACGGTAGAATTTTGATGAACATGGATCGAAGGAAATAAAGCAAGATTTATCACGTTTGGATTGGAAAAGGTCACATCTTTGCCTTTGATTTAGCTGATAAAATTAGTGGGGGATGCATCTGGAATATTGGGTGTGCTTAGTGCCTAAAACACAATGGGGGATAGCTTCTTTCATCCTTTCTATCTCTTTAATATAATTTAATTGTTTTTAGCTTTGATTTCTTTTGGGAGCATTTGAACAAAACTTTTTTGTGGAAATGAAGTGGTATTAGCGTGGTACTTTATCGTTTATTATCTTTGCCTTTATGGCTGCTTTCTTGATGTGACATATGACCTGTTTTTAAACATTAATGGATGCCATGTTCTTGATGTCATCCTCTACAGGAATATCTTTGTATTTCATTGGTGGGCCATGAAACTTGCATTTAATTTGACTACAAAAACTTGCTATGAATGGTTGAAGGGTTTCGATTCTTTTTCGCCTACCTTCATTCAAACAAAGCAATATGATTATTATTTGATGTCCCAACCCTTGCTGTGAATTCCCAGAATCGATCAAACAATACGAACAGGAAGAAAAAACTCAGCCTTTATTAATTGAACAAGTTGGTACAACTAAAACCTAAAACATTAACCCCTATTTATAATAAAACTAAACATAAAAGTCAAAACTCTATCCCTAAATTTCTGCCAAAAAACAAAACTTATCTAAAAACTCAATTCTAATCTATACTTTAAACTCAAATAGATAAACCAAAACCAAATTAAAACCAACTTACAACTTTGACCCTTTAACTATCTTAATATTACAAGATTAGTCCAACAATCACCCCCCTAATCTTGTAATATTTTGCATCATCTTCACAGCAATGCAGGTCCATCTTCATGAGCTTTAGCAAAGCTCAATTCTTCCTCTTTTTCTTTCAAATCTGGACATTCATAAGCAAAATGTCCAGCCCTTCCACATTCATAACACCTTAGGTTTCTTTTGTAGTTCCCTCGACCAACACCACGTCCATAATCTCTTCCTCTTTCTTGATCATGAGCTGATCCAGAACCTGCTCTATCACACTCCTTCTGTTCATTCAAGTCAGCCTCTTTTTCTTTGTTTTTGAAGCTGTTTGCACCCCTGCCACGTCCACTGTTCCTCCCATTGGCTTCTTTTCCACGATTGTTTCTCATATTTGAGCTGGACAGCAGTAGTTTACTTTGACTTTCTTCTTCCTCGTCCTTCCCTTTGATCCTCTCTTCGTATGCTTTAAGTCTCCCAACCGCTTCCTCAAAGGGCATCGAATCGATTTCTGAGTATTGCTCAATGGCTGCCACTATTTGCAAGAATTTGTTTGGGACTGAATTTAACAGTTTTCTAACAATGACTTCATCTTCTATATTCGATCCAAGACTTTTGAACTTAATCAGCATACTACTTAATTTACCTGAGAATTCATCAATGGTCTCATTATCTTTCATCTTCAGCCTTTCTAACTCATTCCTAAGAGTTTGTAGCCGGGCCTTTTGTACTCGTTCAGCTCCAAGAAACCTTACCCTAATTGCCTCCCATACATCCTTTGCATATTCATATCTTGCCACTTGAAGCAAGATGTCTTCAGGCAGAGATTGGAAGATTATGGCCTTTGTGGTGTAGTTCTTCCTAGCATCAACTGTAGCTCCAGTCACTGGGTCTATCGCATCCCATAGGCCTTGTGCCTTCAAAATCGTTTCCACCATGATAGCCCATGGTGTGTAATTAGTGGTGGTCAGCTTAGGGCACTGTAGAGAAACATTATTTTGTTCTCTGACAGGCACCAAAACACCTCCTCCTCCCTGGTTTGCACCTGCCATACTCCTGGTCTTTAGTTCACACAGAACTTTGCCTTGATTCACACAGAATCCTTTCGAACAGCTCACTCAGAACTTGTTTTGGTTCACCCAGAACTGATTACAACTCACTCAGAGCTGTATTCGATCACACAGATCGCTTCCAGTTGGCTCACTCAGAACCAGTCTCGAATCAATCACCCAGATTGCCTCTAGCCTTTGATTTCACACAGAAACCAAATTCGGTTCACTCAGAACCTCAATTTAATTTCAATCGCTGAAAATCGGTTTGTATTCTTCCTTCTTCGACTTCGATTTCAACCTCCAAACAAAATTGCGACTCTGATTACCTCTGATCGAGCCTTCGATTGTCGCCTGCCTGGTATCCTTCTTTGATTTCGTCGCCTTGAACAGTGAAACGAACTTCGATTGAAGCCTGGAGCCTTCGATTTGATGATCGGAGCCTTCAATCTGACGCTTATCTTCGCTCGTCTTCTTGACTGGATTGTCTGTCGACTTCGCAACCCTTCAATGGTCGACCCTTCAATGGTCGACGGTATGAGCTTGACTCAGCTCTGATACCAATTGATGTCCCAACCCTTGCTGTGAATTCCCAGAATCGATCAAACAATACGAACAGGAAGAAAAAACTCAGCCTTTATTAATTGAACAAGTTGGTACAACTAAAACCTAAAACATTAACCCCTATTTATAATAAAACTAAACATAAAAGTCAAAACTCTATCCCTAAATTTCTGCCAAAAAACAAAACTTATCTAAAAACTCAATTCTAATCTATACTTTAAACTCAAATAGATAAACCAAAACCAAATTAAAACCAACTTACAACTTTGACCCTTTAACTATCTTAATATTACAAGATTAGTCCAACATTATTAGCTTGTTATAGCAATTCTCACATTTCAATCAGTTCTCTTCTAAATTGAAAGAAAAATGAAAAAATAATAATAATAATAATTCTCATGTAGATTCTAATTGTCCATCCAACTGCATTGAGACTTGGTGTCATTTGGAGCTAAGGTCAGCATTTCTTTTAAACCATAATTGTAGCTTGAATTAAGCAGTTGGAATATTGGTTACCACAACATTCTCTATCCTTTTGTATGGTGTGATATCATTTGGTCTGCTAATTAGAATTAGAATTAGAGTTTTGGGGCATGGCATCTATTGTAAATTGAATTTGAAAGTCGTTGATATTAGTTGAGTTTGTACGCTATAAGCCGGTTGGCCCTCATAAATTTTTTTTTGCTGAATATTGGTTTTTTTTATAGGAACTTGACAGAGCTAGATATACAAGAGAACAGGATTGATGATCTTGGTGGGGATTGGTTAAGTTGCTTCCCCGAAAGCTTAACCTCGTTAGAAGTGCTAAACTTTGCAAGCTTAAACAGTGAAGTCAGCTTCAATGCTCTTGAGAAGCTTGTTACAAGGTGCAAGTCATTTAGGGTTTTGAAAGTCAACCGAAACATTAATTTAGATCAATTGCAAAGGCTTCTTTTACGGGCCCCACAGTTGACTGAACTTGGCACTGGAACCTTTAACCAAGATCTTGTTACCCGTCCTGTTGCTGACCTGGAGACTACTTTTGTAAACTGTAAAAACCTACTAACTCTCTCGGGTTTATGGGATACTAATTCACCCTATCTACCGCTTATTTATCCCGCATGTGCAAGTCTCACTTTCTTAAACCTAAGTTGTGCTACATTAAGCAGCTTTGAGCTTGCTATGCTTCTCATGCACTGCAAAAGTCTACGACGCCTCTGGGTAACTAGTTTATTAGTTTTAACCATTCATTGTCATAGTAATATGTTTTTATTTCAACGTATCATACTCATGTTTTATGTAAAATCATGTTAAAGAGTTAAATGGGTCGTTACAGTTCAAGATGTTGAGTTGGAGCATGATGTGAAAGTACGTCTGAGATCAAAGTCGTCAGGAATCATTAAATTAAGCCTGAGTAGTACATTTTGCAACAACTTGAGTAATTGGATAAACTATTCAAGCTTTTTTTTTTTGTTTTATCTGTCAACAGGTTCTTGACACTGTAGGGGACAGGGGTTTAGAAGCGGTTGGATCGTGGTGCCCATTGCTTGAAGAGCTTCGGGTCTTTCCAGCTGACCCTTTTGAGCAGGAGGAAGTTGCAGGTGTGACAGAATCAGGTCTTGTCTCTGTCTCTCGTGGCTGCCCGAAACTGCATTACATTCTCTACTTCTGCCATCAAATGACAAATGCTGCTGTGGCCACAGTCGTGCAAAACTGCCCCGGTTTCACTCACTTTCGACTCTGCATAATGAACCTTGGTCAACCAGATTACCTAACCAATGAACCCATGGATGAGGGTTTTGGTGCTGTTGTCAGAACCTGCCCCAAGCTTCAAAGGCTTGCGGTTTCTGGCCTTTTAACAGATTTAACCTTCGAGTATATAGGAAAATATGCAAAAAACTTGGAAATTCTTTCTGTTGCTTTTGCAGGAAGTAGTGATTTGGGGTTGAAGTATGTGCTGGGAGGCTGCCCGAGAATGAGGAAGCTCGAGATACGAGACTGCCCATTTGGAAATGCTGCTTTGCTTTCGGGTTTGACCAAATTTGAGTCAATGAGGTCTCTTTGGATGTCTGCTTGTAATCTAACTTTGAACGGGTGTCGGGTGTTGGCTAAAGAGATGCCTAGGTTGAATGTAGAAGTCATGAAAGATGAAGATAGTGAGGATAGTCAGGCTCATAAAGTGTACATCTATCGAACTGTGGCCGGACCACGAAGGGACGCACCACCATTCGTCCTAACCCTCTGAATTCAACCAAACTGACATGGTTAGCCCTTTCGGCTGCTTGAACAACCTGTTCTTTCTTAAAATAAGGTTCTATTCCAGTAGAGATTTTCTTGATTATATTGTAACTTTTAATCAGAATCATCCCCACCATCGAGTTATATATAGATCTAACCTTCCCCGTTTGGTTAAAATTTGACCGTATGGGTGTTGAAGCTCGACGGTGTTGATCTGGGGTAGAAATCTTATCTTTTATTTATTTATTTTTATCATCTTTTTTTGGGTACACTTGAATTTAGAATCGTGGTGTAAAACTTTGAATCTGAAGTGTGGTAAGTTTGGGTCGTTGAAGGCAAAAATTGGATTATTTTCTTAGGATTCACAAACAGGCTTAATTAATGACAAATCCAACGGTTTCTTGGTTGGGCTCGATGGTTTGGTTTTTTAGTTTTGATAGGTCGAGTTGATTTAATTTTTATTAGAAATCACATATATCTTATTTTAAACTTTTAAAATTACGTATTTATTTTTAAAAATAGAGCTTGTTATCTCTTGCGACATTCTAGGATGAGGGTGTCATGAGCCGGTTAACGAGTTCAACAACACTTGTTTTTTAGACATCTTATTAACACATCAAAATCATCACAATAATCAGCTTAAGATCCTGTTTGAATCATAGTTTTTAGGCTTTCTTGGCATCTTCTATCCCCTTCGATCTTTTATTTCATCTTCGTGATCATATGATTATGGTCATTAATTCCAGTATTGTTGCTGTTATTATGACCATCTGTGATTTCATAGTTGTCATTTTGCTTGAATTGTTTTCTGATGCTGCCTTGATTCCAACCAATTATGATAATTTCTTCTGCGTTGTTGATTCCAATAGATCAGTCATAATTCATGCTAATTAATCATCCTTTGGATTCCTTGGTTGCGAGTGAACGTCATGTTTTTATTCTAATTGTCACTGCTTTTCTAACCGATTGATTGTTTTGGTAAATTGTCATTTTAATTCACCATGACAAGAGCTCCAACGAGGATTATGAAGCTCTGATACAAATGTTAGAGTTTGTATTTTGAATAGAACAAAAAGAATTATTATTCGTGATTAAGCTAGTTGTTCTCATTATTTGCCAATTCCTTAAGAATGGTTCTTAAATGTCATAATTATCACACTTACACCTAGACTTATAATGTACATTTTTAATCCATCATAAGTTGAAATTTTGGTGTCTCTTTTACCTCAGGATCAAGATTTCATACTCGTATGGTAATTCAGTGATGGATTATTAGTCAAAGTGGTAGAAAACTTGAGATTTGAACAATTTAAGGACGATATATTGAGAATCGATTTAAAAACACAGTGTTAGTGTAAACTCAAATTCTCATTTATATGATTTCAAGATTACAAAGGAATGATCACTTACACCTAGACTTATAATGTACAATATTAATCCGTCGTCCTCGTCATCGTCCTCGTCACCAGCACCGCCACCGCCACCGCCACTGCCGCCGCCGTTGCCACCACCACCACCACCATTATTATTAGTAGCAAGAGTAGTCTTTAAATTAAGTCATTTGAATCCCGTCAATAGTCTTTAAGTTTAATTAATAAGTAGGAAACACATACAATTTGGAAGGGTAAGTATATGTACTTTAGGGAGTTCTGTGTAGGAAAGCATTTTGTAAAAATCCAAACCTTAACAATGGAGTGAGTATGAACCTGAAAACTAATTGAACTTAAACACTTTGGTATGTCAAAAGTACTTATTTAGGAATACAATCCAAGTAATGCTTTATGATTAAACTTTCATTTGAATTCTCCAACTCCTACTTGAACCCTTTATTTATTATGGCATAAGGTTCAGTTTCTTGACCCTTTTCCTTTGAATTCTTGGATAACGTGATTAATGTTTTCTTTTACAGTCATCACACTAGAACAACAAATCTAAGAAATGTAAGATATTATGCTTATGATTTTTTATATATAGATATATCATTTTAATCTGAAGCTTTATAATGTCACATTCTATAGGGCTATAGATCATAAATATCTAACCACACTAAACATACGATTTATGTTACATATGCGTCATTGTAACCTCATGTAATATAATCCTCATATTATTCAATCTTATAATAGGATCTTACAAACCTATAATTAAGAGGCATTTAAACTTACGATAAGTGATATTTATTATCATCTTAATCTAAAGTTTAAATATTTCTAATATTAATACATTCTTATGTCTAAAGATGAGGGACGTTATTTATTTATATATCACATTAATCTAAGTTGTATAATGTCACAAACATCTTTAATAATCTATAATGATTATCTTATTTCATTCACTAAGACTCACAATCATATGATTTCATAGCAAAAATGCAAATTCTGAAATCACAATGCTCATATGATTTTCAAACTAGTTAAGTTTGAGTATTAAGTGATGGACTTGCAATAACTTTGATAGGTTAAAACTTTTTACACCAAACGTCATATGGATACAAAGACTATTCCATTATCTTACAAAAGTTAATCGTGTCAAAGTTACGGTTTTACAAGGTGAAATCTTTCAACCTACTCAATGGAGGTTGGTTATACCAAACATCTTGTAAACCACAAAAACATAGACACGACTATTTTGCATTTGATATCAACTCAATTATGTGCCACGCTCATAAAGTAGGGTAAACATGCAAGAAAAATTTCATTACAGTGCATACCAAAGGAAAATTTGCAGTACATGTAAATCCTACAAATACGAAACAAGGGACAATTGAGTAAACCTTGAATGTAAAACTTAAACTTAATCAAAAATTTTGACCTAAAACTCAAAACATATTCATATGTTTAAATAAATGTAAACATCAAATCAGGTATACAAATTTCAAACCGAAATCAAAGATATTCATAACAAAGGTTGTGTTAGTATTGATATGCTTTCAAGGTATTGATGATGTGGTGGGTTGGTTGCGGTATACCCTATATATAAGCAGTATAAGTACATTGGGAGTGGAAACAAAATATTGACCAATGTTATGATTCATAAATTAAAGATTGATCATCGAGTAAGCTAAACTTTAAGCAAAGCTAATAGTTAAATCAATTGATTTTCACATACTATGACTAGGTATGTATTTCTAAAACAAGTCAATCAAATGTCTCAATAATTATCCTTATATTGAAACAACTAAACTATTGACAAATCAACATGATTGGAATGAAAAATCAAAAGACGAATACATTATCCATCTATCCATGTTTTGTTGAAAACTTTTCAAACATCAAATTTTAAATCAAATGTCAACTTATGATGCTAACTCTTCAAATGAATTTATCTCGTAATTAGTTTGTGACTGGGAGACATTAGTCCACTATACTAATACAATAATCAAAAATTCTAAAATACCAAACGATAATTCTAATAGCATTACAGTACGTAACCTACAAATTCTAAAACCACAATGTATGATTCTAATTTTGTCAGCTTATGAGTTAAAATCCCAACCTTATTTATATGTGGTATGCAAACTGCTATCTTCGTGTGGACATGAAAGACATTAGAAGAGTGTATCAAATGACGTGATTACTAATGCCCAAAAAAACAAAACATTCACACTTATTTTAAATCTTAAATCGTAATGAATTTACACATACACATAAAGAAGAAAATATTATTTATGTGTTATATTGATATTTACAAAAAGAAAAAAAATATTTTTTGATCTTGACGGAGTTATACAGGTTAACGCAATAATAGTATTTTAACAATTGAACCCTTCCAAATATATATTTGTGTTAATGTTTTAAGAGTGAGTTATTATTTGAACATTACCCTACACACACATACACACACTCTCTCTCACTCACCATTACTTCCATCAAATAATGTATGTATAGGGATTAGTATTGTCATTTTGTTAAACTTGATTTAATGGTTGAGGCAACATACATGATTTGTCCAACGCTCTCCCAATGGGCTGAATAACCATTTAAGAAGAGTATTCTTTACTTTTTGGCCAAGTTAAATACTCATCAAGTTTTAAGTTAAACTTTAGCAGAAATATATAGTCATTGAATTGTAGTCAACTCAAGACCCTCATTAATCATATGAAAGACTCAAAATAAAAAAATTATCCTTAAAACCAAAATGACTAAAATAAACCCTTTAATGCAAAATTTTATTTTGAAAAAATTTTTCTATATATAACAATATCACGCGCACATTAGGATATACAACATAACAAGTTCGAGGAAATTTGTAATAATTGTGAGTTCTTGAAAAACTTTGGGTGATAGACCATTAGTCATCGGATTCTCAAGCATTTATTTAGTGTTGATGTATTTGATACAAAGATTATATTCGTCTACTCGTTCTCTTAGAAACAAAAACTTTGTATCTATATACAATTAACCCCTTTTGAACTGATACTATTCAAGAAACTAACAACATCGGAATTATCACAATAAATCTTTAATGGTCATGAAATGGAATGTATAACTTTAAGTCTAGTAATTAAATTTCTTAACAACATTCCATGAAAGTTTCATTATAAACCGCAACGTATTCTGCTATCATCGTTGATGTGGATGTCAATTGTTGCTTATGACTCTTCCATGAAATTGGTTTGCCTGCTAGCATAAAGATGTACCTCAAAGTTGATTTCTTATCATCTTTGCATTTAGAAAAGTCAGGATCAGAATAACCAATCACTTTATAGTTATCACTTCTTCTATAACACAACTTATTGTATTTCATCCCTAGAAGATATCACAATACTTTGTTGATTTCCAGTGATCTAGGTCAGAGTTAGATTGATATTGGCCTAGCATTCAAGAAATATATGCAATATCTGGATGAGTACAGACTTGAGCATACATCTAACTTCCTACTTCTGAAGCATAAAGAATCAATCTTATTTGATCCCTTTCTACCTCTTTTTTTGGTCATTGAAGAAAAACAAAAACATCTCCTTTAACTATTTGAGCTACTGATGGAGAAACAACGTTGCATGTTATAAAGTGTAAGAACACGATCAATATAAGCCTTCAAAGATAATATTGATGTTCCTTTGGCTCGATCTCAGCTTATTTGATACCTATTACATAAGAATTATCACGGAGATCCTTCTTGTCAAAATTATGCGAAAGTAATCACCTTGACTCATGTGACAAATCTAAGTTGTTCCTTGCCAAAAGGATATCATCCACGTAAAGAACACGTATAGTATAATTGCTCTCACTAATGTTGAGGTAGGTGTACTGATCCACTTGGTTCTTAATGAAAAATGAAACCATGTTTCTTCATGATTTCATCAATTTTAAGTACCACTAACGTTATTCTTGTTTTAACCCATATATAGATTTTTTCAACTTACAAACTAAGTGTTGTTGTCCATTAGGTTTGAATCTTTTTAGGTTGACTCATAAAAACTTCCTCATATAAGTCACCATTAAGGAAATTTGTTTTAACGTCCATTTGACGTAACTCTAAATCAAATTGAGCTACTAGGGCCTTTATGATCCTTTAAGAATCCTTTCAAGAAACTGGTGAGAATGTTTCTTGATAATCAATTCCCTCTTATTTTGTACAGCCTTTAGCAACCAATAGAACATTATAACGTTTAACGTTTTCACTTGGGTCTAATTTGATTTTAAAAACCTAATTGCAAACTATAAGTTTTATAGCCTTAGGTAATTCAACCAAATCCCAAGCGTTTTTCTTATTTGTGGAATCAAGTTCACCGATCATAGACTTATTCTAATCAGAAGGTTGATCGCTAGTTACTAATTTCTTCATTGTAAGAGGTTGGATCATTAAACTTTCCTATATCTATATCAGCTTTGCTAAGGTAAGTTACATAATCAGCAAAAATTGTGGCTTTCAAGACCTTGATGTGACATTTCGTTCCATTTAGCAAGGTGATGCCGCGAATCTCAGACTAATTACTAAATGTAAGTAATTACATGAACATGTGTGTATATATATGGAGTAATGTATATATGCATGGAGAAATGTTATAGGAAACTTAATTCAATGACAATACATTGCCGAATTACGTGAATTGTAGTAATTATGCCAATTTCATGAGAATTCACCAACCAAACAAAATAAGAGAGTTAAAATCAAAGTCAATACAACTCATAAAACAAACTGATAAAAATGTACATCAATTAGGTAACCAAATTGAGAAATCCATAAGTCTTGGAAATTCAAATCGCAGAAATTACGGAAAAGCTATTTGGGGCGCGTAATTGGCAAATTTTTCTCAACACGACATCCCTAATAACCTAATATAGCTAGGAATATGCAATTGAATGTATGAAAATAGTAATTCATATAAATTAGTAATTGCCTAAGATACACGTGCAAAAGTCCAAGTAAACAAACGTAAAATTGCAAAACCAAGTAGATGGAAATCGTTTTCACACTTGGAATTTCAAAATGGTTTCATCCATCTTTTAGATGAAAAAAAATCCGGAAAACAAATTTTTCTCCAAGTAGGATAAGATACCTCAATAGTTATCTTCATGTTGACTTTAAAAAAAATGCCATAAAACTTTCTCCTAGCTTTTAAATCTGGTTTCTTTACCTTCCCTTCATTATTGAGCTGAAAAATACTTAGACGTGTCTTCCTAATTGATATACAAGGGCAGAGCCCTTGCAAGTTAGCATCCAATTCAAAGAATTGCCTAAAAACCCTTTTCTTGCTTTTCAAAGCGAATTTTTCGAGTCGGTAACTTATAGCTCCAATTCATTGTTGTAATAGATTCATATAATATATACCAGGGTAAATTATCTTGGTTCCATGGCTAGGAATCATCAAAAATATCAAAATCACAAAAAGGCATTTTGGTCCAAAATGGGCTAATTCGAAATTTGTCGAAAACTAGATTTTAATCTTACCAAGTTGTAGAAATATGTAAAATAATAGGATTTGGAGCTTTGGGTACAATAAAAGTATGTGAAAAATGATTATGGCACATGGATGTGGCCCTGTGGCCCCTGCAGCACTGTCACGGACCGCACACGACACTGTCAAGGACCGCACACGACACTGTCACGGACCGCACACGGCACTGTCACGGCCCACACTCGCAACTGTCACGGCCCGCACATGGCACGCACTCGTCACTTCCGAAGCCCACATGTGGAACGTCGTGTACTACTCGTGGCATGTCCATGGCACGCATGCGGAATGACACAACCAGAACTTAATCGGTAGGAACTGTACACTAGATGTGTCTACGAATCATGTTTGTAAAGACTTATATGTGAATACAATGGATAAAAAATTCAAAAACATGTGAGAAGACAAATATATCTCTATGTTGAAAGACAAAAGTATACTACACACATAACGTATACAATATTGATTCACTGACGATGTCTTCGTGTGACAATATTGATTCACTGACAATTACGTTAAACCCACAGAATATTCATGTGAATCGTCACCCACACAAATATATCTCTATGAGGCTTATGATTCATGATAATTATTTATCATCGTAATTGTAATGTCACAACTATCTTTAATATCCTTTAATATCCATATCTCACGTAAATACAAAACTTTGTGAATGCAAATCGAGTCACTGTTTTCGGTTTCACGAGACGGACCACTTCAGTATACACAGTTGAAGATTGTTATTCAATACGTCCCATAAATTATAACTTTGATAAGACAACTTTTCTTTCTATGGAATCCTAAATCAACTCATTCATGTTCCACGTTTGGGATGATGACAAGGAAGTAGGGTAATCATGCAATGCAAATTGTCGTTGTGGGTGCACACCTAATGAGAATTTGCTGTATATGTGAATCCTAGTAAATCTTGTTGTACGAGACAATGGACACAATCTTAGAAAACATTGAATCTAAATCTTATACTCATCCAAATTGTATTCTAGGATTCAAACACATGCGTACTTTAAGTTTAGGTTAGTATTGGTAGGCTATTGATATGCCTTCAAAGTACTAGTGATGTGGTGGGTTGACTGTAGTATACCCTATATATAAGCACCGATAGTACATTGAGAGTAGAATCAAAAGATTGACCATGGACTGTGATATTATATTCAAAATTCATTATCAAGTTGGTTATTCTTTAGTCAAAACTAGTGGTCGAATCATTTATCCGGGGTGCGTTTATACACCAAGTCAATCAAGTGTTTTATTCATCCATCAAGATCACTACATTAATCTAAACATTCTGAGTCAAGTATACTAGATGAAAGAAAATTCTTTTGGTAACATCAGTATCTGAACCGTAGTTTGGAACAGTAGAATGTACAGTAGATTCAGGTACGAAACTATGTGTAACACTTGTTATGTGATATTAATACTAAACGATTACGAAACTCTTTCAGAAAAACTGTGGAAACTATGGTTTAACAGTCAGAACAACAAAACATGAGTAACAACAACACATGACCCATGAAACATGACCCATGAAAATCTTGAAAAATTATCAGTAACAACAAAACAATAAGATTCACCACCTATACTTTTCACATTGATTGGTCCAAACAAATCCATGTGAAGAAGTTCAAGTGGCATATCAATAGAAACGATTTTCTTTGTTTTGTGAGACTTCCTTTTCTGTTTACCCATTTTACATGACACACACACATCCGGAAGTTTAAAATGTTTAACCGGTACACCCTCAACTAAATGATTATGCACAAGATGATTCATCTTCCGAATATGAATATGTCCCATTCGCCTATGCCATGAACGTGTATCTTGCTCAGTAGCCTTAGACACCAAATTTTGTATTGTTGGTAAATAGGTTAGAGACTTTGTATAAGTTGAGAGTGAGACGTGTAAGATCTGACAATGGGACTGAGTTTAAGAATCACCAAATGGAGGAATTTTGTTATTCCAAAGGCATTCAGCAGCAGTTCAGTGCATCGTATGAGCCTCAGATGAATGGTGTAGCTGAAAGAAAGAACAAGACTTTGATTGAGTCTGCGAGAACAATGCTAGCTGATTCTAAACTTCCCATTACTTTTTGGAGTGAAGCTGCTGCTACAGCTTGTTTTGCTCTTAACAGAGTTTTAATTGTTAAAAGACATACTAAAACTTGTTATGAATTGCTTCAGAATCGAAAGCCTAATTTGGAACACTTGGAACCTTTTGGGGCTCCTTGTACAATGCTAAAGAAAGATTCAAAATTCAATTCTAAAGTTGAAGAGGGTTTCTTCCTTGGCTACAGTCTTCCTAACAAACATGTGTTTAATAAACGTACGGGTGTTGTGGAATTATTGTATCATGTGGATGTTCAACGACATACACCTATACCAGACGGAAAGGGTCCAGATTGGCTTTTTGATTACAATAAATTGTTTGAGTCTTTTAATATGTCTCCAATTGTTTCTGATGATGAAATAACCTTACAAATATTGTATTATTTGCAGAATTCTGAAGAACAATGTATTTTTCATCATTCTAAAGATGGTATTACTACACCACATGAGGAAGGCATTTCAGATGCAATTAATGATGATTGGCCATCTGATGATGATAATGATGTTTTTGAAGATGCTATTTCTCACGATCAAGACATTGATCAGAATATTACAAATCTGGATCATAATGTGGGTACCGCAAGTGCCTGTCACACGTGTTCATGTTAATCTTCTGATTGCTCAGATCATAGGAGATCCAACTGCAGGAGTACAGACACGAAATCAAGTCACGAATGAGGAAAGTTTGTATGTGGAGTTAGCAAAAACTCATGGCAGTCAAGAGCTCTGGATGCATTCGGCATTTATTTCACAAATAGAGCCAAAAACTGTGACTGAAGCTTTACGTGAACATGCCTGGGTGGAGGCGATGCAAGAAGAATTGAATCAGTTTCAAAAGTTGGGAGTTTAGCATTTAGTAGATTTGCCAAAAGAAAAGAAAAAGATTGGTACTAGATGGGTGCTGAGATGTAAACGAGATGACAAAGGCGTAATTGTCAGAAACAAAGCTCTTTTAGTTGTTCAGGGTTTTAGACAAATTGAAGGAATTGATTATGATGAAGTTTTTGCACCTGTGGCGCGGATGGAAGCAATTAGACTTTTTCTTGCTTTTGCTACTCACAAAAAGTTCAAAGTTTTTCAGTTGGATGTAAAATCTGCATTTCTGTATGGTTCTTTGAAGGAAACATTGTATGTTTGTCAGCCACCAGGCTTTGAGGATCCTATCCATCGAGATCAGGTTTACCTCTTAGACAAAGCATTGTATGCTCTTCATCAGGCTCCACGTGCCTAGTATGAGACTTTATCGACTCACCTTATTGAACACGGGTTCAATAGGGGCCAGATTGACAAAACTTTGTTCTTTCGGGAAAAAGGGCAAGGACATTCTTCTTGTTCAGATTTATGTAGATGATATCATTTTTGGATCTACCGATGAACAAATGTGCTTGGAGTTCAAAGAGGTGATGAGTGATAAATTTGAGATGAGTGCAATGTCAGATATCAAATTTTTTCTGGGTTTACAAATTGATCAAACTGATAATGGAATTTTCATTCATCAGACAAAGTATATTCAAGATGTGCTAAAACGGTTTAGCATGCTTGATTCAAAACTAATTTCCACGCCTATTCAGCCTAATCACGGGATTGAGCCTGATCTTAAGGGGGAGTTGATTGATCCTACCCTTTATCGTGGAATTAATGGAAGTTTGATGTATCTGACTGCCTCATGACCAGATATTGTATTCGCTACAAGTATTTGTGCACGATATCAATCAAAACCTAAAGTGTCACATCTGATTGCAGTCAAGAGAGTACTTCGTTATCTGAAGGGTACACCAGACACCGGTCTGTGGTAACCTAAGGATGATAACTTTTCCTTCAATGCCTACAGTGACTCCGATTATGGAGGCTGTAAGACATATCCAAAATCCACAACTGGTGGTGCACAATTTTTGGGGGAAATATTAGTTTCTTGTGAGTAGGATCGTTTATCAGGTTTGCTGATAGGTTCGTCCAATAGATTTGTTGACAGGTTCGTTCAACAGGTTTGGTTGAAGGTTCGTCTAAAAGGTTTGTTGACAGGTTCGTTCAGCAGGTTTGGTCAAAGGTTCGTTCATAAGATTTGTTCACAGGTTCATATAAATACAGAGGTTCGTGAATAAGCTTCGTCACTTTCATCAGAATCACTTTCACGAACCTTCAAACTTGATTTTTATTTTTTAGATTTTGTATCATTCTGTATATTTGCCATACATCATTAGTTTCGGAATTGTGTTGTGATTCTAAATAGGTTAACATATTAGAGTTTGACCGGCTAAATTTGTAGATATTTTGAATTTTAGATCTAGATAGTCGAAACTGTTCTTTTGAACTAAAATCTGTTTAAATCTAAATTTGATAGAAGTTGTTTTCATTAATGTTGTTCATCTGTGAATGGCGAACCTTTGGGTATAATTTGTTTGATCTAATTCATATATTTGAATTTTGATTTTAAAATAGTACGGGTTCGTGTAAATGAACACAGGTTCGCTGATTTGAAAAGGTTCGTTTGACCTTAAAAGGTTCGGGCCGAACCTCTTCACATTCTTGAACCGAACCTTGTATGGTCAAGGGTTCGTTTGACCATAAGGTTCGCTGTATATTCAAGGTTCGTTCATTTATAGGTTCGTGTGTGTTTTAAACAGATTTGTCTTGTTGTGAGGTTCGTCTAATCTAGGTTCGGCACAGGTAGGGTTCTCTGGTTTCTATACTTAGAAATTTTTTGATTTTTGTTGATTTTTTAATTGTTGTTTGTTTTGATTGTAGAAATGGAAACTTATCACCTTTGGAGATAAACACAATATGTGTGCTTATTTAGATTCGACAACAAAGAATGGCAAGGAGTTTTGACCGATGATCGAGTTTTTGAGACGATCAAGGATTTATTATGCTATTTCCAATTCATGTCACATCTACAGATAACATAGTCAGAGTTTCTGGGAGTCAGCTAGGTTGATTACAGTTGATGATGCTTATGTGATTGAGGCTAATGTGCTTGGACAAGCTATTAGAATCACTGAAGCTGATATCAGGAGAGTCTTACATTTTGGAGGTGAACCTACAGGAATGACTCTAATTCCTGAGAGGTGTATCAAGGGATGTTTTATGAGGATCAAATATTTTGGTGTCTACAGTGAGTACTCAATCAAGAAAGGCAAGTTACCTTTGCAGTACAAGTTCTTGGCTCATGTACTTCTTCACTGTCTGAGCACGAGGAAGGGTACTTTTGATGAGTTGAGAGATCTGATGAGGTCTGCTATGGTAGCATTGATTCTGAACAAGCCGTTCAATTTCTCTACGATGATATTCAGATACTTGTCAGACAACATAACCAAAGCTAAAGACATATTCTATTTGTATCCCAGATTCATTCAGATGTTGATTGATGAAAGATTTCCTGAACAGAACTTGCCAAGAGTTGCTTCAGACATTCTCAAGCTAAAGCACATGACTGATTCTAGTCTTGGACAAGTGAAGATCTATCAGAAGAGTACTGATGACATTCTGAATAAAGATTTGGTGGGTCATTGTGCTAAAGCTAACTACATTGCTCCTTTGAATGATGCCTGGAGACATGAAGATTCAAACTCAGAGAATGAACAACTGGATGATGATGATGATGATCAACAACCACCACCTCCTCCACAGGATCCACAAGTAAGACAATCTCAAGCTCAATCTTCTCAATCACATCAACAAACACAAGAACCAGTTCAAGAGACTCCAAATGTAACTCCTACTACTTTGGTTCCTCTTCAAGTGATATATCCAGGTCAACAAGATGCTCAAAGACAAGAAGATGCTACTGCTTCTTCTCCACATGTTGATGCTGAAGATGTTGATGCTGAAGCTGATGATGAATCTACTGAGTCTGAGATGGAAACAGTGCAAGTTGGCAACAGAATGGTGAGAAGACTAAAGAAAAGACCAGCACAACAACAGAATGAAGATGAAAGGGAAGAGGTAAATGATCCTAACTTTACAGTAGATGAGCCTGAGTCATCAAGGCCTAAGAAGAAGAAGAGGATGTCCAAGGTTACTAAGAAGAAGTCAAGGACTCCTAGGATTATTATATCTTCTCCGGTGACTATTTCTTCTACACCTGCTTCCATTCATGTATCTGTGCCTATTTCTGTTACTGCAACTGTGCAAGAAACTTCTATGTCTACATCTCCAGTTCATATGCATTCAGATCCTTTCATGCCTAATCCTAATTTTGTAAATGTTGCATTATTCATGCCTTCTTTTGTGAATGCTACAACAGTTACATCTTCATTTCAAGAAGCTTCTACTTCTAGAGGTGATTCTCTGTTTGAGGGTTTAGATGATTTGGACTTAAACTTCTCATTGGATTATGATGACTCTGATTTGAGACGGATAATTTCTATTCTATCACAAGAGTTTGACAAATACAGGAAACAAAAGGAGAAAACTGAAACTGACCGACCATCTTTTTCAAGTCAAACTGATATGGATGTGATGAAAAGCCATATTGCTCAACTTCAGAAGTGGAGAGAAGAGGATTTGATTGAAAAGAAGTTGATGAATGATAGGATTGCATCATTAGAGATATTCACTGTGAAGCACAGTGTTGAAATTGTTGAATTGAAGAAAGAAAATCAAGTGTTGAAGCAAAAGATAAATGATATTCAAACAAAGTTAGTCTTTCTGGAACTCAAGCTGAAGATACTGGTGCTAGTGATGATCCAGTGTATGTTAATATTGATGATGAAGAAGAATAAGAAGAGAAAGTTGAATGAAGACTCTGATGTTGATGAACATCCAAGCTTTAATGCTTTCAATGATAATGATGAAGATGATGATGGTGATTCGACTGGAGTTGAAAGTTCAAGTGGTTTGAATTCCATAACCGGAGCGATAGTGATTTATAAGCCTTCTGGGATTTCTTTTGATGCTAATCCTATTTCATCTGTTTCATCTGATAAAGCTAAGGATATTGAAGATGTTGAAATTGAAGATCTAACAGAGTTGGAATTTGCAAAGCAAGTTGTGGATGAATCTTTACCAACTTTTGTGGAGTTGTTCAAACAGAATGTTGATGTGCAATTACAAAGGATGTTTGGTGAAGTGAATGAAGATAGAGATTTGGAGGAAGGAGAGATTTAAGGTGGTTTTTCTAAGAAAGATCTAGCTGAGTTGTTTGGAGTTAGAGTTAATGATTTACAGAATGCAAATGATTCTGGAAAGATGGTGATTGGAGAATCAGATCAGTCATTTGAAGTTGAACAAGATGATCATGTAGATGAGAATTTGTATAATCTGCAAACTTTGAAGAAAATCTTTGATATTGAAGTTCAAAGAAGAGTTCCAAGTACTATAGTTGATCCTATGAAGACAAAGACTCATATGGATATGTGGAGAGAAAGTCAAGAAGAACACAAGTACATCATTGATCATTTAATGATTTTTAAGCAAATGGTTGAAGTGTTTGAAGAAAAAGGTCAAGAAGATCAAGTAAGAAAATTCTCAAGATTCAAAATTGGATCTAAGTCTAAGATGAGAGGAAGAATTGTGAGTTATGGTTACTTTCACAATATTCCTGGAAGTTTAAAGGAAAAGGATGCTATGTTGTTAAGAGAACAGATGGATGCCAATACTTTGGAAATGCATTTGACATTATGTCATTACCTTCTTTTGAGTGTATGCAGTTATCAAGATTAAGGATGATAAAGCCTATTCAGACAGAACACAATGAAAGATTTGAGAAGCTGTTAAAGAAAGAAGCTAAAACTGGCTGGAATTGGTTGGTTCCACAATTTTCTATGTTGAAGCATAATTCCTATGTGTATCCAAAGCCAAAAGTTTATTCAAGACCAAGATTGAGAAGGATAGAACAGAATTGGAATTCTTATTTCAAGTTTTGGTTCTATGATGAAAGAACGTCTGAAGCTGTCATTCTATTGAAAGAAAATGAGAAGTGGAGGGTGATTAGAATGTTGGATCCTGTTTGGTTGGTGAACTTTTCAAAGAAAGATATTGATTTACTCAATGAAGTTGAAATATATGCAAGTGAAGGATTTCATGATATTGGTGTTAGCTACAAGCATGGCTGTACAATTTCAGATGATAGCAAGAATGTGTTATACATTAGGAATTCATTCTGGATGCAAATGGGAGGATGTCAATTACTTGTATGTTGAGTTGATGAAATTGCAGAAAGAGATAGATGATAGAGATGCAAAGTTGGAAGCTGAAAGACTATCAAAGATTCCAAAGTCAGTTGTTATTCGCGCTGCAGATAATGTTTGTGAAGATCAGACAAAAAGGGGAGCTCAGATTACGGATTGAATATAAAGACTTTGAAGATTTTGAAGCAACTATTAAGGGGGAGTTTGTTAGGACATTTTGTAATAGTTTGCTTTTCAAAATGTATAAGTTTATATAGGTTTTGCTAAGGTTTGTCTGGCCCACGAACCTAGGCAAGGTTTTGTACAGGTTCGGCGAACCTAGGGTTTGTCTTGTATAGGTTCGGCTGGCGAACCTAAGGGTTCGGCTAGGTTCGTTTGATTGTTATGTATATATAGCAGGTTTGTCTACCAGGTTTAGCAGTTCTTGTGTGTGACAGATCTGAGAGTGAGAGAACCTCTGTGTGAGATTGTATGAACTGTGTGTTCAAGTTTCATTTCATTGTAATCAGTTTGTGTTGATTAATGAAATGATATGTTTATATAAATGATTGTGTATCTTTGATTCATATAGATCTTATCTAGATTCCATATAGATTTGATTGTTAATAGAATTCCGTTGATCGATCAAGAGCTAATAAACAGATAGCTTATCTACAATATGTTCTCTCGGTTTGAATCCTGTGTTATAAATATTTATTAGTTAGTTAAGTGTTGGGTGGTTGGGTGTTCTGTTCTTGTTGTGATCTTCGAAAATGTGTTTTTATTTTGTTTAATTTTGATTAGATTTAAAATTTGGTCTAAGGTTGGGTTCTATTAATACGTATATTGTTCAATAGGATGTTCAACATTTAGCCATTTTTGGTCTCCTCTTCGTGAGAACAGCCTATTTGTGCGAATGACCTTCACTCACACGAATGGAATGATGTGAATGCCTACTTCCATCATGATGATCCATTCGCGCGAATAGGTCTTCATTCATATGGTTGTCTCATGCAACTGAGTCCATTTCATTCGTGTAGTTTCTCATTCGCCTAGAGGTTCATTCTGATGAGTTTCTCAAGCAAATGGGGAGCACCATTCGTACGAATGAGCCCTTCGTACGACTCATTCCCCAGCAGATTCACCAAGAACGCCATTTTTGAAATTGTGGGTTGTTTGGGGTGTTTTTACAGCCAAAAATGATGGAAAAACCTTTTGGAGTGTTTTGGTGCAAAGGATCGGTGCTAATATTCACTGTGCAGCTCGTATTTGACCGAAGAAACTTGAAAATGGTTGAAATTTTAAATGAAGATGTTTGGTTTGAAACACACACGATTTGCACGTTTGAATTGTCCGATTTCATATGGAAATCACCGAAAATTCGAGAGGAACGAATGGGGTTTCGGTTGAGAAAGTTTGGTGAAAAATGGGTTGGAAAAACGTAACTGTTGCTTTTATACATGTGTTGTCGCACCACTGAGTCATTCACACGAATGGTTGTGTGTATTAAAATTTTGATTGTTTATTAAAACATTTTGGTGAAAATTATTAGTAAAATGGTTATTATTTTATATTAGCGTTGTAAGACTCACATTTGCATTTGTATGAATCATCACCCATACAAAAGCAATGTTTGCCTAAATTGTTGACATTGTTTGTACTGTAAAGATATCATTTAATGTATCAAATCCAAACAACATATCCATATGGATCATCACCCATGTGGATATCTCGTTAGATCGATACTCCAAATGTTATCCATTCAGGTTTTTGATTCATTGTTTTCCCTCACAAGGTGTTGTGATTTCTTCTGATTCACGTTTATGTGAATCAACGGATTCCCCTATTTGACTTCAAAATTTTCTGTGTATTTGATTAGTTGTTTGTTATTGTTATTGTCACTCTCGCACTAAAGGATTCTCTACTGTTTCCGTGTACACCCATTGTTGCACATACACTGGTTGTCACACTCAACTCAACATATTCATCCATCTCATGACTAAAGTGACAAGTGCTGGCATTGAGATGACCAAGGATGAAGTCAACAAGAAGCTGTTTAAATCACTGCCCTATAATTGGAACTCCCACTACACCACCATCAAAAGGACCAGGGATATGTACAAGGCATCCATGAGTGAGCTCATATACATTATCATTTATATGAAATGGATGACAAGTAAAGAGCTCTGAATCATGCGAGTTCAATGGAAATCAGTCCAGCTACTAAAAATGCAGCTCTCATCTCTACAATAAAGCATCAAACATTTGCTTCTCACTCAGTTCCATATGAAACTGCTTTCCTATCCTCAGGACAAGGTCATTCTGTGCAAAAAATTAGTGCCGATTCATCTAAACCGCCCATTTCGTCCGAGCAACTTCATGAAAAACACTAAGTGTTGAAAATCAAACAAATTGAATAATACAAAGAACACAGAAACATAAGAACCCACTAAGACAACCCAAAGTCGTGAGTATAAACTAACAACTAATTAGTTGAAACGCAGGTGACTGAATAGACGTCACATCAAGCCATCGGCGACCTCACAAACAACCAACATCTATAGGTGAGTTCATACCCCCGTTTTCGTACAAGTAAACAGTTTTCCTTACATTACTTGTTTTCTTAACTGTATAAATCGCATTTAATACAAGGAGAGAGTTTGTTTTGCATATTCCTTGAGACGCATGAGAGTAGTACACAATTCAGTAAGTCGGTCATCAAATATTCATTTACCATTAGTTGACGAGTGTCAACCGACGGTAACGCAGATAGTACTATTAGTTTGACAAACTTCCCGCGCTGAGGTCCGTACGTTACGCTACGCATAGTCTTCATCATTAGTAGGGCTAGACCCATGGGGTCTGGTTAATACGGGCAGCACAAGGTCATGCTTGGTAAATGAACATGTGTGGAATAGAATAGATAGACAATCCTCCTCACAAGTGTCAAACTCATCAACTGAATAACATGTGCGATGTGATAAGTTCAAGGGAAGAGAATAAGGCAATAGCAGAGGGATTTCCTGTTATCCATGTCAGGTATATAGTTGTGAATCAGCTAGGGCGTTGTGGGATGGCGGCTGGGTCTTAGGACCTTACGTATGCCCTATACATATACGATACTAGTTGGTTCAGGATGGTATACATAATCTTAGGAAGCCACTGGTCGTGCACTATTTCATTTCCCTATAACTTGTAATTGTGACTTAGCAGAATTCATTGCTTTAAACTTATGAACTCACCAACATTATGTTGACTGTATTTTACGTGCTTCTCATGGGATGAACGGGTATGAGACCTGACATGAGGGATGCTGGTAGGAGGGGGTAGCTTGACAGGGATGTAGCTTAGTTGACATTAGTAGGCTGACCGTGGGAATTTGGAAAAGTAATTTGTGATGGTCAAATGTATTCAAACAGTATTGTGTTTTCAGGCAAGTGACATGTAATGTTTAAAACATGTAATGGTTAAATCATTGTATCCTTCATTTATATATCATGTGCTGTGTAATCAATCTGATCACTCTGATTCCAATCACGCCTCGGGGCTATTCCGCCTGACGGGTCCACGATCCGGCTCGCCGGCCCGGGGTGTGAAGATTGGTATCAGTGCCATGGTTATAGGAAAAGTAGGCCATACTGAAGGATTGACCTAGACTATAACCTAAGGACCCGCATGTAGAGGAGATAGGATAGGAAAAACATCACATATGTGTGTGAGTTATATCAAATGAATACCGATATCTATCTTTACTTAATAGAATCCCCGCCAAAGAGGAGAATTCTAAGGAAGACCCGACCTAAAGACACAACCACACAACTGGGTGGGTCCAACACCCAACCACATGGAACAAACACCCCACCTGGGGAGCAACCACAAAGCCTGGAAAGGAGACAAAGGTAGACCCCGCTACCGCCGCACTGGCTACCCCGATCACAGGGCAACTCCGGACCGCAATGTCCGGAGATCATCAACGAAGTTAACCATGGAGGCAGCAGCACCAGCCATGTCGAGATCTCATCCGATCGGAGTGCTACCACTTGGGCCACCACCGGTTACGCATACCCGAACTTTATGGGGTTGTAAACCTCCCACGTTCAATGGAATGGAAGATGTTGTCGGATTTGTTCAATGGATTCGTAAGATGAAGCATATGCTTGACATCAGCAGCTGCCCAGAGCCATACCAGGTCCGGTACGCCGCTGGATCCTTTGACAAGGGCGCATTAGCATAGTGGGTGTCACAAGTCCCAGACAAAAGGAGAGAAAACGGCTCTGTTGATGCCGTGGACAGAATATTAACAAACTTATTGCCGCCAAAAGTTTTGTCGAGAGGCGAGCTTCAAAGGTGGAGCAACAAGTATGGAGTTTGGAAATGGTCGGGGCGGACCACCTTACCTATATACCACCCGTTTCCATGAACTTGTATCGTTGGTTTCATACCTCTTCCCTACCCGGAGAAACTTACCGATCAATACATCTTGGGACTGCCACCTTGTATCCACACTCATGTTATTACCGCAGATCCCCCAAGTTTGGATTCAGCAATTACTCTCTCCTCATCCCTCATGGACATCATGATACAGACTGGGTCATTGAAAGATGAGCTACCCCCAGCCACACTGAGTCCACCAGGAGCCAGAGCCATACCGACAAAAGAAACAAAAGACGGTGAAGGGATATGTGATGGCAACCCTGTCAACCAGGCTCCTGCAATATCCGGTAATCCGATTCGCAAAAAATATATTGGAACCATTCTGTACTACAACAAGTGCCATACCACCACACTGCGGGCTCCCCGTGCAGGCAATGTACAAACTGCGGGAGGATGGGCCACTGGGCTCAGGGTACAGGATTCCACCGGAAATCACAACCACCTCCTACCACAGCACCTTCTCCCTCCTCCGAATGTCAATCGTAGCTGCTACACGTGCGGCAAACCAGGACACGTGTCACGAAATGTCCCATAAGGATTCCCAACACAACCTGCAACAAGAGAAAGAGCGTTCGCTCTGGGGGGGGCAACTGCTACACGTCAGGACCCAAATGTCATCACGGTACGTTACTCTTGAATAAGAACTTTTTATCCATATTGTTTGACACAGGTGCCGATAGAGTTTTATCTCCTCTGAATTGGAAGTTACAATTGTTGTCGTGTGACACCGTTAGACTACACATATACACAAGAGGTGGCCGATGGAAAGTTAGTCTCGGTGCACACCATGATTAAGGATTGTTCATTAGTCTTGAACGAACAACCTTTCATGATCGACTTGATTCCGATGGAGCTAGAAGCTTTGATGTAATTGTTTGGAATGGATTGGCTGTCACACATGGTGTGGAAAACTCCTATGCGCAGAGAAACTCCTCCGCATTCCTGGAACCAATGGAAGTTTGATAGAAGTAATGCGGAGATAGGATGGAAGGAAGTTTCAAGATCATATCGTGCATCAAGGCACGCAAGTGCCTACGAAAACAATGTGTAGCTTTTCTTGCCCATGTAGTGGAGAAAAGGAGGGACAAGATAAACTACAAGAGGTGTTTGTAGTGGGGGAATATCCTGAAGTGTTTCCAGACGACCTACCAGGGTTGCCACCAGTACAACTGGTAGAGTTCCGTATTGACCTAGTTCCCAGGGAGACTCATTTTTCTAAATCTCCTTACAGGTTAGCTTCCCTGAGAAGATGCAGGAATTCTCAAATCAGTTGCAAGAATTATTAGATAAGGGTTTATCCGACCGAGCTACTCACCGTGGGAGCACGTTTTGTTTGTAAAAGAAGAAGGAGCGGGTCCTCCGGATGTGCATAAACTACCAGGAATTGACAAAGCTAACCATCAAGATTGGTATCCGTTACCGAGCATTGATGACTTGTTCGATCAATTATAAGGGCATGTTATTTCTCGAAGTTAGACATGCATTCGGTTATCATTAGCTCCGAATCCAGGACGAAGACATACCGAAAAACGGCCTTGAACACGGTATGGACATTTTGAATTCCTGGTTGATGCCATTCGGGCTAACAAACGCACTCGCAGTCTTCATGGATCTCATGAACCGAGTGTGTAGGCCGTACCTGGATCAGTTCGTTATTGTTTCATTGATGGACATACTGATATACTCTAGAAGAGAGAGGAGTGCATACGAACGGCATCCCAGGAAATCTGGAGCTGTTGAGGAATGGGAAACTTTACGCCAAATTCTCGAAATGAGAGTTTTGGTTGCGAGAGGTTCAATTATTGGGTCATGTGATAAACAGGTAGGGATTCGCGTGGATCCTACCAATATTGAGGCGATAAAGAACTGAAATACCCCTACGACACGACGGAGATACGGTCGTTTCTGAGATTGGCAGGCTACTACAGGAGATTCATTTCACATTTCTGTAAAATAGCTCTGCCACTTACACGACTAACCCAGAAGGTGAATTGTTTGTCTGGGAACACGAACAAGAAAAGGCGTTTCAAACTTTG